>JAJGXB010000758.1:0-18694 GCA_020882725.1 Aphelinus certus
ATATTAACATTCGGTAAATTTTCTTCACCTATGGGAGGTGGTCGCTCCTCTCCAATATTATTCTTTGCATTATCAATATCAATGCCTTCATCGATTGGTGGAGTGATCTTGGCGCATCTCTCTAGAAGTTCCAGAGCCAAACCCTTCATATCATGGGTTAACTTTACGACACATGTCTCATCTTGTCAAGTACATCCGGGAGGAAAATGGTAGCACCGCTGTCAGCAATCATTTCAAACTCCGTGTTAACACCATGTGGCCAGTGTTCAACCCCATCAGGTTTGGCTAAACAACACTTATGAGATAGAGGAGGTATGGATGCGAGATTGTCTGGAATTTTTCTTACATCTCTTGTCATGGCTGTGTTTCCATATTCCATATAGTGGACTTTTGTGCCTTGCTCGGTAGTAGAGACCATCGTCGAGATATGAGCAATGCAGATCAGATCTTCTTCGATATCCATGACGGCAGGAAGAATATTAGCCATTAGCAATATATCCTCGAACATTCTTAGGTCACTCACGTATTTTTCTTCTTACAACCGAAATTCATCGACCGAGACACAATAATTAACAAAAGCTGATCGGGGATCACGCTCTTCTTCTACCAACTCTATATTTTTCCTGCAGGCAGCTAGTTGTTTGCTGATCGAAAGTTTACTAAGGCTTTGTTCTCCATTAAAATGATCAATTTACAAAGGTGCTTTGTTGGTGATTATGAGAGCTTGAAGTTTTCATATACGTTAGCTTCTGCCTGCAAAATGGACCGGCGTAATCATCTTTCAGCATCAAAACTCAGCAGAATATTAGGTACTTGTCACTCGCGTACAGTCTAAGTATACAGATGGTAGCTGTGTGGGGCAAAGAACCAATTTTTCTTATTACTACAAGATTGTTAATTAATATATAATTAATGAAGGGAACGATGCTAAGTCATGTGCACATATATTGAGAAAACTTTATACTTATGTGCGCGTGATTGCGGCGTAATTCTTAATTTTTCACTTCGAATTATTGAATAATATTCTTACCTAATACAGATTGGAGGTTAGCCTATTCCAATCAATAGAAAATCAAAGACACAGCTCGGTCGACGTCTGGCACATTTGCAGCACTAGACGACCCGGGTTATGTCCGCTACTTGCGATCTCGCGTTTTCATATAAAATATATAAAATATATAAACGCGTCCGAGTTGCATGTGTTCGCGTTTCACTCCATGCTTATACCAGCTTATACTACATATATAGCAGACGCCATGATGAGTCTCTACGGCAGCTCAGTAGCCTTTACCTATATATATGCGAGAATCGAGATATCTCGAAATCGTTCGTCGCCGTCGAGGTGGCTTATGAGCTGAAAAATAATCTTTTTTGCTCCATTCTAGCCATTCTAACCCAGCAGACAAGACTCAGTACATTAAAAGTATCTGCTATAGGAGGTGAATAGGGCTGGATACTAGGGAAAAATAAATAAAAAATCATATTCTACCAGATAACATCCATAACCGATGCGTATCTGTGTTATTTTATAAAATTGAAAAATCCGTGATCCAAACTTAATGTATAAGGGTAGCGCTGCCCCCAGCTGCCGTTACTCACCAGGAGGGGGCGCTAGCGCGCCCCTGGATGGTAGAAAAAAAAACAAAAATAATGCTTATTCTGAAGTACTTTAGGGATTTGAAACTTTAAAGTTTGAACACTTGAATGTTACGATTTTACTCATATGCACAGTTGATAATTATCATTCGAATTCTATTAGCTCAGAGAACGGGCGAAGCCGCGACGGGGGTTGCTAGTGTGTATATATATATATATATATATAATAAATATATATATTCTTCATTATATATTCTTTTTTCATTATATAAAATTCGTCGTAAATTCAAAAAACTAATGGTGGCAATCGATTCTAAAGAAAAAACCAAGAAAAAATGGTGGAATACATTTTTTTGATTTGAGGCTTATTCTTTTGGCAATCACGTTATAAACAATTCAGTAAAACCGACAAAAAGTGTATTTCACCTTTTTTTCTTGGTTTTTTCTTTAGAATCGATTGCCACCATTAGTTTTTTGAATTTACGACTTTGAGTGCAATTTGTTTAAATAATTATTGTTTAAACATTGAATTTTGTAAAAAGAAATAATAGAGGTATTTTTTATTTAAAAAAGCATGCGATCCCGCGATCAGTTTCCATCCCATGGTGATAGCGTAGGCATGGGCCGAAGCCACTTTTTGTCGGTTTTACTGAATTCCATTGTTTATAACGCGATTGCCAAAAAAGTAAGCCTTAAATCAAAAAGATGTATTCTACCTTTTTTTCTTGATTTTTTCTCTAGAAACGATTGGTTCCATTAGTTTTTCGAATTTACGACTTTGGATGCAATTTGTTCAAATAATTATTGTTTAAACAATGGAAATGGAAAAAGAAAAAATACAGGTATTTTTTTCCAAAACAAGCACGCGACCCAATACTTAGCTTTATGGTATCTCCGCTGGTCTGGCCATGGGCCTTATTGGGTTAATAGTTACTATTTCGCGTCGACTCATGTTAGAATTGAAAACCGCTGCCAAGTGCCTTAGCAGTATGCTTTCTCAAAGAGGCTTTAACATCACCCACAAATGCATCCCAAATCTGTATTTTCACTATTCCACTAGCGTAGATACTATAATTTATTTTTCAAAAATTACAAAAATTGTATTTAATCAGTTCAATTCATATCTTTGTAACTGTGTGAAGTGTCGCTCTTTTTCAATTGACCAAACTTTGTCGCGACTGTTGATGTCTGCCCGGGCTCTCTTATTATTTGATCAAATGCAACAAAGCAAACGGTTTTAGGTTCTACACGATGCGAGACATTTGGGACTGCATAATTTTTCGATCAATTCATCTTGTGACTGTCATACGGTTTAATGGTGGTTAAAATCGATCCGTCCTGCCCTTAAGTCCGTATTTAGCAAACTTGAAGACTCATTTTGATCATTTTCGACGGCTGAGGTTGGAAATGATCAATTCAGAATCTATTTTGATCATTTTCGACGGCAAAAGACACCAAATTTTCCCAATTTTCTCTATAGCACGTTGAAAATACTGGCAACGAAACTTACATGAATTTTTCTTCCCCTTAGCAACGGTTGCTAGGGCGGTAAATAACGGTTGATGAGGAGCTAATTGGGAAGATTTTGTGTCCTTTGCCGTCGAAAATGATGGAAATAGGTCATAAATTAATGATTTCCAACATTCGTAACGGTTACTAGGGAGTTAAACAACGGTTGCTATGGAGAAAATAGAACAATTCAGTGTCCTTGGCCATCGAGTGTGACTTAAACTGATTTTCCGGCTTGCCCCAATGAGCACTCATAAGGATTTGTAAGAAAACACGTTAGGAACGGTTGCTAAGGAAATAACCAACGGATTTTGCTGAAAATTGATCTCGGGCTAGATCTTGCCACAACTAACCGGTGTGCAAAATTTCAGCAAGATTGGACCATTCCTTCAAAAGTTATCATGGATGGAAGAAACAAAAAAATACACACCTTAGCAACGGTTGCTAAGGAAATAACCAACGGATTTTGCTGAAAAATGAGCTCGGCCGAGATTTTGCCGCGACTAACCTGTGTACAAAATTTCAAAAAGATCGGACCATTTCTTCGAGAGTTATCGTGGACGAAAAAAAACGTTACACACATACATACATACATACATACATACATACATACATACGTACATACATACATACATATACACACACATACATACATACAGACACTTTTGGATTTCCATGTTTTTCGACCCGTAGATTACAAAAATCGAGGTCCCGAGGTCCGATTCGGTGGGTCGATTTTTGCCCCATTACAAAGCTTTCTCTTTGAGAAAGCAAAAACATGGCTTACAGGTATTTTTCAAATGCGTTTGAGAGTAAGTTTTGCCTTTCGTTTGCCCTTGAGTTTTGATAACGTTAACAGTGTTAACTCTTTGGCCTTTTTTGAAATCTTCGTAAAGATCGGTAAACGGCATTATAGTTATATTACAATGATCAGTATTACAAGCTCTTTTGGCTTCGTAATCAGCTGTTTCGTTTCCTAGTATGTTAGTGTGAGACGGAATCCAGTAGAATTTTATAAAGTTGTTTGGACTAGTTTCTATAAATTTCTTGTATTTTTCTTTGATGTCTAATATATATGAGCTAATTTTAGCCGATAGTTTTATATTTTTTAGACTAGTTAGGGCACTTAGAGAATCAGTGAATACAATGAAATTGTGGTTGCGGTTTTCAAGTGCTAAGTCTATGGCATCTGAAATGGCAATGCATTCGGCAGTATAAACTTAGCTATTTTGTTGACTTGATTTTATTTTTGTGATATTGAGTTCCGGATAAATGCAAGCAGATTCAACATATGGAGCATTGAGAATCTTACTGCCATCAGTGTATATAGCATAAGCTTCCGCACTAGTTATGAGTTCATGAAGATACTCGTTCGGATTAATGATTTCTCTTAAGTTATAGCCGGTGTTACTATCTATGTGTATATTGGTAGATATTGTTTTATAATTATATAAGTATATATTGCATGCTTTTATGTTCGAATGATTTTCCAAGACTTCAGTTATACATGTGTTTATTATGTGTGCTGGACCTGTTTTTTTCGCTTTCGTAAAGTGTTATAATGTTTTCTGACAGTTTCATTCGTTATCGAGTTGTTGTCCGATATTGCTTTCGCAATGAAGCAATGACAAAGGACTTTTACGCGGTCCTGAATGAGTGGAAGTCTCGATTCAGCTAAGAGTATATTTGTGGGTGTGCTTATACGGTATCCTGAGGCTGTTTTTATGGCGGAGTACTGTATTTTATCTATTTTTTCCTGATTTTTCATTTGCTTAGGGTAGTATATGAAACATGCGTATTCTATGATAGACCTTAAGTAGCTTTTATATAGAGATAAGAGTGTCATAGGGTCTGACCCCCACCACGTTCCACATAGGAATTTAATGATGTTAACTGTTTTCTTACATCTTGTATACAATTCATTTACTTGTGGTAAGAAGGTAAATCTATAGTTCAGATTTTTACTTGATATACAATTGATTATGAATGTAATTTGCAAAAATATATGTTTAGTAGTAGGATACTTGGCTTTTGATTTTAGATTTCATTACTTTCTTGAATCATTGCATAATTGACAAAATGAACTGCAATATATAACGATAGTGTGCGAGTAAAAATGTCTATTGAAGTCATATATCTATAATTGAGACGAATACGCTAGTTATTTTATCGTAGGAAATCGAAAGAACAAGCAAAATTAATTATGTCGTATTTTTTTGTTTTTTGGTCCAATCAAAATTCGACCTAATATGAGGAGAAGAAATTCATGTCATTAGTAACGAAAAAACTAGATGTTGTGAGAAATTCGTCAACCCTATTCAAAATAATATATTAGATTTCAATGATATGATCTTACATATATTTGATTTCGTATTTGTGAATATGCGTATATTATATTCATAAATGCGTATTTATGAATTATATTACTATACTTGATACTTGATATTACTTTGTATGAAATTAATCAGTTTGAAATCTGTAACAGAGAAACATAAAGCAGAAAGAAGGCTTCATATTCTGTAATTATTATCTCAGATGCATTGAGATGGAAAAAGATTGAAAAGACATCTTTCAATTTTTACCCACTCAAAAAACTTTTGTCGCTTATGCATTTATTCAACAATGAACCACAGAATACGGAACATACTAGTCGGCAACGTGGACCTTTTTCAAAGGTAAATTTTCAATCATGAAAAAGAAATCTGCTTATAGTGTATTTCATCTTATTTAAACCATTTATATAATTTTTGTTCTATACCTCTGCAAAAATATATGAGTTAATTACTTGGTGTGAATTTGTGATTTGAGTACTTTTAAAGAAATTGTTCTGGATTAAAATTTGATAACAGCTACAAGAATTAAATGTACATTTAAAAGTATCCATTCTGTAGTTGGTTATCATACTAGATAGATACTCGGCATTTAATGCTTCCTCGTATCACCGTTGACAGAACCATCTGAAATGTATAACTGGATCCGATATTGCTTTATACGCAATTCATTATACTAAATACAACTAAAACAAAACGATATTGGTTTGACAATATATTCCAGATGGAAGAGTAGGGAACCTATCTAAAGGAAGGTATAATTAGTTTACGAGTAAAGAATGGTTTCAGGGAGGTATATATTGGATACCAGAGCTACCTACATTGGGGCATGTTAACCTTTAGATTGCCGGGATTTGGAAGAGCATATCGCCCTCAGAAAACTGGTATTTAAGGTACCTCGTATCAATGATTGATCATACACAAAGTATAGAATCATGAGGTGCGTCAATATATTGATTCTCCAGCAGTCTAAAGGTTAAAGTACAGAAATGCATTTATATTTAGTCCTTTCAAGATCACGTTTATTTCAACCTTCGTCAGAAAGCTGGACCTATTATTGGAAAAGGTACCACAGTACTATCCAATCTGAAGTTGTCACATTAAAATTGGCAGACTGGTTCTGACGTGCGACTTGGGTCTGTCTTATCCTCCTATTTTACCGGCCAATATTACTTTCTGGGTCACGGCATATTGTTCAAAAACAATATACTCCAGTATTGAATGACCAAATTGGAGATTAGGATTGATCGTGAGAGTGCGAGTTGCCTAACGTCCAAGCTCCCTTTCATAGACGGTAGAACGCTAACTCTCTTGCGAGAGCGCCGCGCTATACCTTATACACGCGCGACTCAACGCCTCGCCATCTACAGGCGCGCCATGGTACTTGGGCGGTTACTCGAAAATGAGCTCATACACGTCAATTGCAATTACATGTATAGAGCTCATTGGAAACTGCATCAAATCTTACTGTAATTGTATTGAAAAAAAGAATCTTATCATGATCATTTAATTTTATATCAACACAAAAGAAAACGTGAAAAACTATTCAAAATAATTCAAAATGGAGTTTTGCAAATTCAAAATGTAATCATATTGTAGTCTTCATCTAAAATAATTTGTTAGCATGTCAGAGGTGGATATAGTTTCATGAAGCCTTCACAATCAAGCATCAACAATTTCATAAATATACGATGATGATATATAGTGCTCAAATGCAGTCACCTCTCTCAATATAATTAATATTCCAACATATAAGTACAATGCACTATTCACAGTTCCGTTCAAACTATGTCTAGATGAGTGTAAATTGTTATTAATTTTCGTTAATGATCGAATACAATGGTATCTTTTTGTGGATTCACCAAATACTGAATTTTAGGTATTGCTAGAGGTGACAATGATCTAGAATAGTAAACAACAATTAGTCTTGGGTTTCACTTATCATCTTCAAATTGTAGCATATTGAAATCACCGATAGAAGTGTCAATGGAGCAAACACTACATAACATGTCTAGACGTCTCTGTCTGTAAAGTTGTGGAGCTCCATGACAAACTGCTTCCCATCATAGCTGTTTTACACACTTTCAACTTTTCACATTCTCTAACCTTGTCAATATATTTTCATTTTATACTCCCATAGTAGTCTGTGAAAAATAAATAATTATATTCATGAATCATGAACTGAGGGATGATGAGCTGGTAAAGTCAAAAATAGTCTTGAGCTACAATAGTTATCTTGGAATGGTCGAATATAGAAATCACCGGTAGAAGTGTTAACAAAGCAAACACTACATAACATGAGTATACGTCTCCTCATGTAAAGTTGTGGAGCTTCATCATAAACTATTTTTCATTATAGCTGTTTTTTACATATAACTGTTCACTGTTTATCATTTTATCACAATATTTATTCTGTCCTTACACCAGTTCCATGGTAGTAGGTGATGATTTTCCATATTCGAGAATTATATCAGCTGGCGGATAGGGAGCTGGTAATGTCTACAGTCTTGAGTTACACTGGTCATCTCACTATTGTCGGATACTGAAATCACTCACAGAAGCGTCAATGAAGCTAACGCTTATAATATATCTAGAGGTCTTCTCCTGTGGACTTGAGGATATTTATATAAGATGTTATTGTCGAAGACAATCCAATACATCCACTGGAATATGTTGTGCTGTAGAAGTCTTCTTCTTGCTAATTCATATTCATATGCATTATTATCATCTGAAAAGTCCAACACGTCCACTTAAATATGTTGTGCTGTAAAAGTCTTCTTCTGACTGATTCATATTCATATAAGATGCTATTATCGCTAAAGATCCAACACGTCTACTGGAACATGTTGTGCTGTAGCAGTCTTATACTCGCTTATTCACGTGTATGTTATGACAATCTGTTATTGTCGAAAACTTATTTTCTCATCTTGTAGTTATCTTGAGTCTTGCCAGTTCTTGTAACCCGTATGCAAAAACGAAGCAGTTGTACCCTTTTAACTTTATACACATCTATTTTTGAATTGTGGAAAAAATAATTGATTCGATTTTTTGATCAATAACTAACCCCAAATCTATACAAAAATGAATTAATTAATCCACCTTGACTTTGAAATTCAACATAGTAGATATCTACAGAGGAGACTGCACTTCATAATGCATATGAGAATACAAATTTTTTTCGTGCGAACAAACTAATAATATATCTTTGCTGCGTCAACTTCACAACCCAGAGAACTTGTTTTCTCATCTTATACGATGCGAGTCTTGCCAGCTCATGTGGCCTATGCTAATAACAAAGCAGCTGTAGCTTTCTAAAGATAATACTCAACTTGATACAAACATCTATTTTCTAACTGAAAAAAAAGTTTGATTAGATTAACCAATCAATCAACGAATAACCTCAAATAAAATATCTACAAAAATAAGGGAACTAATTCCCCTTGAATAGTATATCAGTAGCAGCAAACAGGTTAGCCTATCTCCAAAAAACTCAATCAATAATTTGAATTCAGATTGGCAAAGTTGCTGAAGTAACTATGATGATGTGCAGCAGATTTGCATTTTTCATCACGACTGCTGATTATGATTTCGCCTAGTTCAGTTACTACGATTCGCGATACTACTATAATAATCTATATGATAATATTATACAAATATATATTCTTCCTAAGGCTATCACCGCGGCACTGATAGGATCTGGGTATATATATATATATCTGTATCCGCCTACCAGCTGTTTATTGCAAACGATATACTATTACTATATATATCACTATCATACAAGGGACGAGGCTGGACGTTTCGTTGAGAAACACACTCGCAATAGTGGGCACCGCTGGCGCTCAGTCGCTGGCTCGCTTGTATATCTATAGCGTACTCTTGAAGAATTGAAATGTTGAAATTTTCAAGCGCTCTCGCGCACTCCGTCTGCTAGCCGACTCAATCTTCTATGCTCAAATATAACCAGAGCGATTTCGATGAAACTTTTCTGACAAAAATAATCGCAAGTGACCGTAGTTCTTGATTATAACTGTTACAAGACTGCGGGACAGCCGTAAAACAAAAATAATTAAAAAAGTGAGGTTGAACACGACATTGGGCTATATATAATAGCTAGTTGCGTCCCCACGGGCGCTTGCTGCGCATACTTGTCGTTGGTGGCGCAGACGCGCCACCTGATAATTAGTGGAAAATGTAAAACTACTACTCTAACTTTCCTCTCGAATAAAATCGGTGAATCTGAACTCCGATCATGCAAAAATTAATGAAAATTTACTGCTAGCGCAACGTTGTGAAATAAAACTTGAAAATAGAATTCATTCGAATCACGGGGTCCTATTGGATCGTATATACATGTAAATCTGTTCCAAACCATTGGTTTCGGAATTGGTTGAAAGTTCTTTATTCCAATTATTCCAAAAATGGATTCCAACTTCGTAAAGTGGGAAGTTCATTATCCGATAAAAACTTTTCCACAATCTCAACACCAAAACTAGCAACAAGTCTGTGTCCTCAGGTTTTTTGAATTTCGGTCCCCTGATTTTTTGGCACGATAAATCGCCTGATAAGTCACCTGATAAATCGCCTGACAAATCACCTGACTCATGAACTTTTTAGAGTAGGGTTATTTTATTCAAATGGTTGTAACTGGATTACCAATCTAAGACATAGCTCATTTCAAAACTTGTGAACCAAGGATTAAAATGAAATTCGTTGGGTCTAAATTGAAGGTGATAATGGAGAATATTTCCATGTATACGTGTAGATACCTGATTAAATAAATAGAAAAAATAAATTTTGAAATTAGGATATTACCCTTTTATGGATTATCCCTGCTAAAAATGCCGGATTCAAGTGTATTAAAATAAATTGAATTCTAATTCATTTCAATTGTTTTCTATCCGTTCAATCCATCCAACCTACGTTGCGGATTCAAGAATGATCCGATTGAATAACATCGAATCCAATCAATTTTTATGGAACCTTTCCGTATTGAATCCAATCATTTCCTTTCAAATTCTATGAAAATTTGTGTATGTAAGTTTGGTAATCCGCGTGAATACCAGAATCCTTCATTAACTATCAATCTTCTTGGATAATTTTTAATCCGCCCACATATTGAGGAGCATTAATACACTTCAATCCGAAAAGTTCATATTCACTTTGAATCTACTTGAATAACTTTGAACTCTCTTACAAACTGCTAAGCATCAATACACTTAGATACCGGAAACTCGCATTCACATTCAATCAACTCGAATCACTTTTGATACACGTTCATAATGCTCAACGTCAATCCGCTCCAATACTGAAAATTCGTATTCACATCCAATCAATTTGAATCGATTTTGATCCATCTACATATTGTTTAGCACCATTACTCTTGGATACAAATTATTGGTATTCATTTCGAATCTATTTAAATAACACTGAACACACCTAGGTACTGATGAGTGTCGATCCACTCCATTTCACTTCAATACCGGGAAGTCGTATCCACATACAATCAATTTGAATCACTTTGAATCCACCTTCTCACTGCTTAGTCTCAATACATTTGAATAAAAATGATTGGTATTCAGTTTGAATCTACTTGAATAACATTTAATCCACTTACATTCTGCTAAGCGTCAATCCGTTTCAATACCAAATTATCGTATCCACATCCAATCAATTTGAATGACCCTTAATTCACCTTCTCACTGCTTAGTGTCAATACATTTGAATAAAAGTGATTGGTATTTAGTTTGAATCTACTTGAATAACATTTAATCCACCTACATACTGCTAAGTGCCAATCTGATTCAATACCTAAAGCTTGTGTTCACATTCAATCAATTTGAATCACTTTTTATCCACCTTCTTTCTGCTTAGTGTCAATACATTTGAATAATAATGATTGGTATTCAGTTTGAATCTACTTGAATAACATTTAATCCACCTACATACTGCTAAGCGCCAATCGATTTCAATACCGGAAAATTGTGTTCACATGCAATTAATTTAAATCATTTTCAATTCACCTTGAAACTCCTAAGCGTCAAACCATTTCAATACTGAAAAATTTTATTAATATTCAATCAATTTTAATCACTTTCAATCCCTCCCCTCCTTTCCCAGAAATTGCTCAGCGTCAACACACTTGAATGCAAATTATTGATATTCACTCTTTATCTACTTCAATAATATGTAATCAACCTACATACGGCTAAGCATCTCTATAGAACAAGAAAAAGACATTTTATCGCTAATATAATTTTATTCGACAATATTTTTCATAGGTATAATAATTCAAAGTAATTACTTAATTACATTATTCCATCATTGTATTTCATCAGTATTTGGTAAACTACATAGGTAGCGTGCATTTTTTACATTGACCAATACTATTTTATTCTCTACATCTTTCATTGAGGCAATAAAATAATTTTCAGCATTCTCATTCTCAGATCTCACTTTTTCAATGTGTTGTACTGGTGGAAAAGGATCATCTGGATAGATTTCAAACTTGGATACTTGTAATATACATTCATTATCTTTTGAAAAAATATTAGTTATGCGGGCGTATGTTCCTGATTTTAACTTTATCACAGTATCGTCAGTTTTTGTTGCTCGCTTATATTGAATACTGTGGTAGACAGTTCCCTCATAAATACATTTTTTATACGATAAAACAGTCTGACCATCGATTTCTGTCGCACTAGATGCACCACACAAAGTTACATCATTCCCTGATTTATAAAATGTACCTAATCTTCTTGGCGTGAATAAATCTTTACAATAATTTACGATCGTCTGACTTGCTCCAATAGATTTTATATTACCACTTTTCATCACAAACGATTCCAAATGTTTTCGACTCATTTGTTTTTCTGCGCCCTTGGGTCCGTTAACATGTTGTTTAAGATTATATATTTCACTTTCTCCGGCGAAAGCTGAATTGGCCCAACACGGTCCTGCTTCTCTAACAGACTGAGCACAGTGCGTTAATATGTGAATGTTGTAAGTCATGCTCTTTTCACCAAACATTACTTCATATGATTCGACGAAATTACGCAGGTTTGATTCACATTCTAACAATTCGTCATGTGTAATTTCCAATTTTGAAAGGTCGTACGCTGATTTAACGAGAAGAGCTAGATGTTGTAACGCATGATCATTTAGGTGACCTTCTAAGCAAGGTAGGCAGTAAAATAAAATCCAAGATTTCATTTCTGAGGCCTTGGGCTTTGTAGTCCCTTGCAGTAAACCACTCCTAGGTAATCGATGTATATCGTGCGTTGGTTTAATTGAAAGGTATCTTCTTTCTATGTTCCTGACAGTCTTTTTATTTAGTCTGTACTCTGAATCACAAGATTTCAATTCATTCCATAACTGATGACCTGCACCCAAGAATAAGCCATGCAAAATTTCATATGGGAAGCTCCACACCATGTCGAATTCATCAAGGGCTTGTAAGGCTGAAGGGCCTTTAACACCGTTGAAAGTTATAGCATTCATTCTCTTTTCATCTCTGCAACTTTCTTTTTTTTCCTCGCAAACTCTAATATTCCTTAAAGTGACTAGTGTGATTCCTTAAATCATCAACTTCCTTATATGGATAACGTATACCATGACATTCATGAATGTATTCACCTTCTTGATAACACCAGCTACATCCATATTTGCCATTGAACTGTAATCTGTTCTAAAGAACTGGGCGTTGCTTCGAATCAGCAACTAAATTTGCCGCATGCACCCTCAATGAAACTGTTTGCCCGGCGGCCCTTACTGTGATGGTTTCATTGTACAGTTGTTTTATAGGTTCAACAAAGACTTTCGAAAGAAATAAACTCATCAGAGACGGTCTAGGCTCACGTTCATGGATCATAATACCAGTTAAAAGTATATGACGAAATCTTAACTTGATTGATAGATCATTTAGTGTAATTTGGAAAGGTGAGAAGCTTCTCTTACCACGTTTTGAAAGAGGAGCCCCATCAGTAAAGCCATTGATACTCAAAACACAGTAATCATCATCATTCTCATGAGACATCATTTTCCTGTAAATCTGACCATCATGAACATCTCTTATTTTTCCGTTCGATGGCTCATCCATTTCATTTTCACGTCGAGATAAATTACTGAAGATGTCCTTGAAGAGACGTTTATTTGCGAGTACTTGTTGGATTTGATATTTCAAATTGATTTGCACAAAGTAATTCGTCGAATTTGACGTAATTTTGTTGACTACATTGCAATTTACACATGAGACATCGTACCTGCAGGGGATTTTCTGGTTACCTTTGATTGAGTGTAAAATTTGATTTTGGCAATTATCACAATAATATATGTATGTTACAAATTTATTTTGCGACGAGAAACATTTATCCATAGTATATTTGGAGAGACTCATGGTTTCGAAATCAGGACCTGCACAAAGCTTGATTAGATCTGCTAATCCTGTTCGAGCTTCATCAGACAGACGGAATCGTAAAGAATATGCTTTGATCAAAATACTTATATCACGTACTGAAAGATTAGAGTTCGTAAACATAATTTTATCTAAATCATTGTCATCCACATGTTCATCATAATCAGTGTCAGTTCCACTTTCTTCATATGAGTCTAATCTTTCCGAGACATTTCCAGCGTCACTTCCTCCATAAATAGAGGTTTCATCTGTGACATCTGAAGCATCTTCTTCAAAGATATTAGTATCTCCATCGAGCATCATGAGACTATCTCCGTTGTGGAGGCCGGATACAGCTGGAATTGATGAATCCAATAATTAAGATTCATGTATTCTGAAGTGCATTGTAATATATATTCTTGATAAAAATGACCGATCTGCATTAAATAGAAACCGATTAATGTCAATTAATTAATACTATATTTTATCACATTGTAATCGATTCAATTTCATCGATTGAATTCTGCTAATCAACTTCAATTCGTCATTTTCATGAGGGTTTCATTTACATGAGAATTTTGCAGATATTATTTTAATTTCCAAGTATTTACGACCTTTTCGAAGTATTTAAATGCAATAAACAGATTTGTTCCAAATTATTTTATATTACAAGAATTGAATAGATCCGAATAGAATCGCTATATTGACCAGTCAATTTACCTTGATTAATGAAAATGAATTTATAGAATCATAAAAGTTTAAACATTTATATATCTATATAATGTTTCAACTGGATCTCGTGAGAGTGATCATTAAAGGATTTTTTCAAGGTAGTATGGAAGAAAAACATTTGATTTTACCTTCAACATTATCCATTACATTATGCATCGTAATATTATCGTTCCCATAACTTCCTCTACTTAATTCAGCGTCTTGTTGACTTTTCTCTTCAAAATGACTTGCAGAAGCATGACTAACTTCAGAGTAATCATCCTCAGAACTGCTGAGTGCTGACGAAACATCAAGCAAACCTGAAATTGGGGAATGAAATTATCTATCCAAATTGATAATAACTTCATTTAGAATCGTGTTGGATACGATGATTTATTCAGTCATTAATAAAAAGGAAAATTAAATAATAAATAAATTTTGTCTAAATATCCTTATATAAAAAAGTGATGGGGATCAAAGTGAAGCCAGTTAACTCGTGATTTGATTGGTGTAGACCTAACCACGTGACGAGTCGAGTAAAATATAGATATAGATATAGATAGTGAATGCAGGCAATCGAAAAACAAAAGAACAATAAATTCTGAGCTTTAGGCGTACTGTAGTCTTAAAAAGAAAATGAAAAGTTTTGAGGTTGAAACAACCAAATCTTCTTGCCAGATGTTGAATAAAATCTGAATAAAGGTTTTGAAATTGCGCATAATGAAATAGAGCGTAAATTGCGCGCAGCGCGTCTGAATGTGGCTAGTTGTTCAAAATGATGGATTGGAGTCGATTTATACACATGACGGATTGGAATTGATCAGAATTGACTGAATTTTATTGATTCTAATCTAATTTCAATTTCAGTTTATACATTTCAATCAAATCCAATCCGTTCCAATCCATCCCAATCCAGTCCAGTCATTTTTGCAAGGCTATTCGATCGAATTGAAATCGATGAAATTCAATCGAGTTCATTAGTATATTTAGGTGCTTTAATACAATAACATTTTGTCATGGAAGCATATGAGCTAAAACGATATAAGTGTGAAAATGAATTTATAATATTTTTCGAATTCATCGACTACGTATTTTGAAAATTGTTTTCATCATAAAATAATTTCAACGATAATTTAATGAAAATATTTCTCTTAAATTATATAATTTCAATGAATAACATATTCCTTTCTCAATAGAAAAGTAAAAAATTAATTCAACATTCCCCAGGGAAAACCGAAGTTGTTATTCGCATGAATATCGAGATCTGTGGGTGATCCTACCACAGACATAAGGATATTATTATACTACATTTTATTCTGTCGCGATCGCGTTTTCATCTTGTAGATAACTTGTGAATTGAAACGGATTGGAAAATCATTAGTTTTAAGAATATAATAGTAGATCAAGTTGATTATTCAATCTTATGGAATATCCGAAAGAAAAACTGGACCTGATCGTGAACAACTCGTATGTTAATTGAGCTTCATGTGGCCTCACCATGTTTTCTCCCTAATCAACATATTTATACTCACCTTGCTGAAAATTATGGATAGGAGTTAATTAATTTGTATTCAATCGGATTGTAATTTATTCAATCAAACCCATTTCTATCTGATTGAATAGTGAATTAATCGATTTCAATCAATTCCAATCAGTCACTTTTAGGAATTCATTCAAAAGATACCTGATAGTGAATAAATCATATCTCGATTGAGCTTCATGCGGACTTTTCATTTTCTTTCTTTTTAACGTAGTTGCGCGCAATTGATTCATTAGCTACAAATTTTTGTGAGTTTTACAAAAAATTTCATTCGCATTTTCTTCAATATATTTTGAAGGTAACAAATTTTTCATAAAAGTTTATACTTTTTGACTAGAAAATAAATTAGTTGAAAATCGTTTCACTCTTGATTAAACATCTTAATTTTTTTAGTCTAAAAGTATAGATTTTGATGGAAAATTGTTATCCTTGGCAATAGCTTGACATTTATCAGAGAAAATAATGGAATGTTTTGAAAGTTTTTGAAAATGTTCATAAAATTTGCATCCGATAATGCCGGGAGAGACGTAGTTTTTTTGAGCTTTGCAATGTCTGCAATTACCCAAGAAAAATTTGTGAAAAAAGTTTAAAAATATCATATTTGGCGTAAAATCATCTGAACTTCTATATACTGTGTTCAGGATTCAAAACAATATAATTAGAAATCACTATATATATATTGGGTTTATTGATAAAAACTCCGAATTTTTAACTAAAAAACTTCTCTTCAAATTGGATTTCTGTATTGGAATTAGATATGGATTGAACCTAAACTTCAAGATACACAATGTATCTGAATTTTTTGTTATCTCCTAGTGACCAAAATCGCGGCTTGTAAGGAAAAGATCCTAAAAAATTTTAGGCATTATTTGCTCGGAAATATGGTGAGGTTTTAGAGAAATTTTATTGGATGAGAAGTCGTTTGAATAATGAAAAAATACGCTCGGCATCAATTCTTTAGAATTTGTTATGAGACGTTTTTAAAATTTTTCCGGTTTTTAAAAATTCATAAATCATTCCAAAATAAAAATAATTTGAGTGTAGTTTTTACCTAATTCAATCATCCTTTGTCCTATACAATTTTTCTTTTGAACAAAAAACGTAAAAACGTAGAAACATAATTATAAGAATGGAAAAATTTTCAAACGTAGGAATGTTTCGAAAATTTCTAAAATCAATTTCAACCGTATTGTTTTACATGATTTCAATGATATTACATTCCATAAATTTTTCTCTAAAACCCATCATTCTGTAGAAAAAAATTCCTAAATTTTTCTGATTCATTTAATTTTAGAAGAAAATATTATGAATTAGAGATTTAACTAAGAAGTTACCTGATCTATTTTCCCATCTTTTTTTTGTCTGTTGACTGACATCATGTGTTAGGTGATCTGCATAGAGATATTTCTTATATCGTTTCCTAGCTGGTTGAATTTCCTCATCTTTGGAAGTAATGCTTGATAATGAACCAGAATCAATATTTTCTTGATTATCGCTACAATCACTTGAAGAATCCATGATAATGAAAAGTTGTAGAACTTTTGAATAACACGTGTCGTCTATTAGAATAAAAAGTTATATGGATATGTGATTTCCTGAAATACAACTAGAAATTATGTGGATGAGATAGATGTGATATATATTCCGATTTGAATTATATATGCGCCAACAAAAAGACTTACCATCATAACAAAATTTACCTAAAATCAACTATCATATATTTACATCCAGTATAATTACTTTGTAAACATATGTAAACATCTGAGCGCGGCCTTGCAGTATTGTATTTTTTTACATCCAGTGGTTATCATACGCAGTATTTTTTCGGTATATACTAGTATAATCTCGTCATAATTATATCATGCAATAAATTATTAGAAAATCAAATTAGATATATATTTTAATGCTCATTCCAGATCTTTGAGCCAAATGATTGTTCATCTCTCCGTTTATTCTATTTTTCAATTTTCACTCATATAGTCACTGATCTCGGTGACTTCACGTCGACCAATCAGATCGCGAGTGTTTCTGTTAGGGAAGGTCATTGGTTGTTCCACAATCTCGACCAAACTACCCGATAAGACATCCTGTTTTATTCTCCTTGTGAATAAGAAGTTAACGACAATCACGGAGTAAGAGAGAATTAATCTTCGATTTTACACTGCAGAGAACTAGGAAAATTTCCTCCGATAAACTTCTCTTCACTGTCGAATTGGTGAGTTACGTGTACAATTTATATTTATATATGCATATTTTATGCATATATGCACTATTATTCTTTCAAATGTAAGTGTTAATGAAACCAATTTTCTCTAGATTATCAGCACGTGGGCTCTCAAATTATGGCATTTGCGTATGTCAAATTTCTAGAGGGGCCAAAACGGGGCTTGAAAAAGAAAATTTGTACTTCAAAGATTGAGCCAAATCTCGAAAACTTGAATTATGATTCATTCAAAAAATACACTGCTGAATGGGAAGGCTGCAAGTACAAATGCGTAATTCTTTCAACTGCAGGTAAGATTTTGAAATCATATATATATATAGATATATTTATTTACATTTATACAACATTTGACAAATGTATTTTTTATTTTGCAGAGACTGAACAAATCTTAG
>JAJGXB010000760.1:4402-19189 GCA_020882725.1 Aphelinus certus
AGGTTGACGTATACAACTTTTGTAAAGTGGATTGTGTTTGTGACATCAATACTCATATTCGGAACCTCAGTCGCCAAGATCCAATCAAGTTTGACCCCATAAGCGTGTGACCAAACCAGTGAAATAGCTGTTTTCTTGATTTTTCATCATTGTATTCGATAAGCCTACAGACTTGGGTGGTCAAACTTGATTGGATCTTAGCGACTGAGGTTCCGGATATGAGTATTGATGTCAGAAACATAATCTATTTGACAAAAGTGGTATACGTGGACGCCAGCTTGCTGGATCTTACGACAAGTGTGATATTAGAGTTAATACAGATATATAGCTATATAAAATATTCCAATGCACTTTTGGGATATATTTTCTGTGGAAAAGTTTCAAATTAGTGTACAGAATCTAGACAAAAAATTTGTTTGAAAAAAAAATTGAAAATAGTTATTTTTTTCTGTTGTACAAGAATCATTAATTTTAAGGTGTACGTAACCCCTTAAAACGGTTTTGGCAAAATATAGGACTTGGAGACTGTGGTGTCCCCTTGCAGATATCGACCCTCCCTATTCATAAGGATGTATCTCGGAGAGTCCCGAAATAAGGACGTATCTCGTGCGAGCGCAAAGTAAGGACGTATCTCGCGTGAGCGTAAAGAAAGGACGTATCTCGGAGGGACGCGCAAAATAATGTCGCATCTCGCGGAGAATTGCGACTCAATATTGAATCTCGCTTTGATTGAAAATTATAACCGATCATAACCGCGAATAAATCTCAAGCATAAAATTAAAACTTGGCAAACATGAAAGCGATCATAGAGGCGAATCAAAATATGAAGCATCTGTATTTTTTTATTCACAAGTCAAAAGCTCAAAAACGATGGTCAAGAGCCTATCTGGCATTTATATACGTGGAATCACGATGGCTCTGTTGCAGTCGCAAGTCGCGAGCGGTTAGAAACAACAAGTTACAAGACGCAGTTCACAGTTGATCTCCTTCTTCGTCTCTCGCTATTGGCTTGTAGTTTACTTTCAATTAACTGGCTAGCCACAATCATATGTTATGCTCACGGTGGAGCGTGTTTTTATTTTCGCTTCCCATATAAAATTGGCCCTACAGAGGTGCATTCCGGGAATTAAATCCCGACGCTCTGGGCGAGAGTCCAGAAGTCTTGTCCACGAATAAAGCTACCGGCGCGCGGCGACTCATTCATCAGAACCGTTTGTTGTTCGATATTTCCAACATGCACTTGGAAAAAAAAACTTTCTCTCAAGATAAAATATTGTTATTGCATGCGTTCATTGTTTTAATCTGCAATGGAGAAACAAGGTAAAATCTAGAATACAGTCCTGCAAATACTTAGTAATCGGGAAAAATTCTCCGAAAGCTCATATTTCCGCGAACCTTTGGTCTTAGAATAGCTTGTTTATATCGATAATGGGAATTTATCTTCATGTGTGAACTGCATTACTTAATTTTAATGCATTAGTTCATTTTAAACCGCTGAAATACTTTCTTACTTCGCAATTCTCCGAGCTACGATATTATTTTGCACGTCCCTCCGAGATACGTCCTTACTTTGCGCTCGCGCGAGATACGTCCTTATTATTCTGACTCCCGAGATACGTGCTTATGAATAGGGAAGGTCGATATATTCTTTCATTTTACTAGACACACATACATTTATTTTATTACGTGACAGTTTGAACAAGTTTTCATTAGAATCCACTGGCTTGTCAAATTTTTGGTCGGCAATCTTGAAGGTTCGTATTTGAATTTTGTAATTCTGAGGCCGGATTCGTTATCAGCGACCTCGAAGACCTATGCAAACTCATTTTTATCAAAATCCAGTATCTTTGGACACACGGCTTAACCTCTGCATTGTCGATAACCTGGATACTGTAATTGAGTACAGGAAGACTAAGACACCATTTATTGACAGTCATGACCTCATTACTGCAATCATTGACATGAAGGTGGGAAGACCAGAGGAACGAACCTTTACATACAGAAACTTTAAAGCAATCAAATCTGATGACCTCTGTGACTTCCTCGCTGAGTGTGACTAGACGTGGCTTGAGGGCGTGGACCGAACTACTGAAACTGATGTAAGAAAACTCTAAGCGAATCTCTGTATGGCTGTTGACAGATTTTCCCCACTTAGAACCCTCAAGGTCATCAGCAAAAAATAGCCATGGTTTTACAGTTGCATTCACGGCCTTGAATACAGCAAGACTAGACTCTAAAAAAGGTTCAAAAAACGATACTTGATACTGACCTACATGCATATAGAACTGCTCGTGATCTGCTTCATGAAAACATCAAAAATGCTAATCTTGACTTCTTTAAGTGCACACTTCTTGGCCTGTCTAACAGCAGGGAAATATGGAGAGAGCTCAGACATCTTGGACTGGTTCCTTAGTCCACTAACAACGGTGACCCCAGGTTCCACTTTGCGCGCGTCACCGCAAGCGAGGTGGCGCTTGCCATTGGTCAGTCCCTCTCGCAGTCTGTGGGGTTGATGGCCTGCCTCAGAACTTTATCTCCAAGGCACTCCCCGTCATCGCTCTTATCCTTGTGAATATTTCCAATTCCTCTCTTCACCAATCACACTTCCCTTCTCCCTGGAAAAAGCTATAGTTCTTGCCCTTAACAAAATCCCCTCTCCTGGGCCCCTGGGTGAATTTTGCCCTATCTCTCTGCTCGAGTTTCTTTCAAAAGTCCTTGAGAGACTCTTTTTCAACCGAATCAGTGCCTATGTCGAATCGGAAGGCTTACTGGATGTGCGTCAGACAGGTTTCAGGCGTGAACTCAGCACTCAGACGGCACTTCTCAGACTTACGGATGACGTCCGTCGGTCCGAGGACGTGCAAAAGCTAACTGATCTACTCCTGTTTGATTTTAGCAAGGCTTTTGACATGGTCTGCCACACTACTGCGCAAACTATCAAAGCTTGGTTTCTCTTTTACCTCACTTAAATGGATTGCTTCATATCTGACGGGAAGGGAGCAGTGTGTCAAGCGCGAGGACGGAATGTTCACTGATTTCTGCGGCCTCAACAGGGGAGTACCCAAGGGCTCTCTACTGGGCCCTCTACTGGGCCTTTTACTGTTCGCCCTCTACATTGGTGACATTTCGCTATGCGTTGGACACAATGTGCATTACTTACTGTACGCGGACGATCTTCAAATCGACATCCACTGCTGCCTTGACGACTTACTACGTACACTTGACTTTTTCAGTGAGGTTGCAGCCAGGATTATACACTGGACATCGGTGAATAAACTAATCTTAAATGCTTCTAAGACTAACGTCATCATTTTCGGCAGCGAACCGTTCATAGCTCGGCTTCCTGTGGAGGCATCACTACGACTTGTCATTGACGGTTCGCCCATTGAACTTGAGTCCTCGGCTAAGAGTCCGGGGGTGATTCTCGACTCCTCTTCCACCTAGAGGGAGCATGTAGCCTCGATCGTCAGCAGATCTCATGCCCTCATGTATCGTTTACACAGATTCCGGAGGAGTATCAATCACCAGCTAAGATGCCATCTAATCAAATCACTTTACTTCCCTATCATTGACTACTGCTCAGTTGTATGCTGTGATCTCTGTGAGGAGCTAAATTTGCTCAAGACATCTACTCGATGTAGCTACTTCATGGCCTGTATGGTGTTCAAGATCCTTAAATGCGGCTGCCCTGAGTATCTCGCTGAGTACTTTCTTATTAACACCAGTACTCGCCCCTGTAATGGTGACTATCGGCCGCAGCTTGTAGTCTCCAGCTTCCGCAAAGAGTTTCTCCGGAGATCGTTTCATGTCAGTGCATCTTATCTACAAAACCCTCTCCCCTATATAATTACAAATGCCTCATCTCTTCCGATCTTCAAAAAACTGATGTTCTCCCACCTATTAGCTTGCGACCGTGGTAAGAGACTGCTCTGCTCTTAATAATCTTAGTCCTGGTGATATTAGCCATTCTAAGTGTAAATAACTATAAGTTTCTATAATAAAATATTTTTTTTCTATATATAAATAGCTATGAGTTCATATAATCGAACTCATGTATATACAAAACTTGTATAAGTGTACAACATGATGTACAGGTTAATAAATCTATCTAAATCTAAATCTGAGTCCACCTCACCTCTCTCAACTCCGCGCCTCCAAATTCCCTTCAACCGTCGCGTTCCGAGAACTCGACAAAGCGCGCGAGCTCACCTGGCAACGACTCTGCCGCCGCGCGGAGGAGAGTTATTCTCGCGCCGGAATCGGCCTCGCCTCTTCCTTCTTGCATTCCGTGACCCGTCGCCGTTCTTCCGCCGCTTTCCTAGTCCGCTGACCACGAAGCCAATTAGCCCGCACCACGCGTCCGTTACAACCCGACTTGAGAGCACTCGCCGCACTGATCACTGCTCCTACCTGGCTCAACCGCTTGATCTCGGCTACGGCGGGGCCCTTCCTCTCGACTGCTCGGCTGTTCCTCTCATAACGGCTCAGCTCTGGATCTCGTCGTCGTCCTCGCTTTCGGCTGGCTGATCGTGTAGAGGGTAAACTGCTTGACTGACAAGTCAAACACCGAACGCGTCCGCGCGTGTTCCTCGCCGGCGCTATCTCTGCGCAATGCGCGCGCACTCTCTACCGCAACTACTCGCCAAAATACGGCCGCTTGCGACTCGACGATACGCGACAGCCTAATTTCTTGCACCCGCTGCCTCATCGAAGTTTTCCACGTCACAGTGACATGCGTTTTATCTTCAATATTTTGGCAACAATCATTACTGATTACAGTCTTGGAACATTAGGAAATAGTTCATTTGATTTTCGTTTCTTGTATTCTATTCCTTACTCGCCGGAAAAGAGAAATTGAGTATGAAAAATTTAGTGTCGCTTACGTTGATGATTCCTGTTTTTCTCAATCTCACTTCTCAATCCTATCGTTTATGAGTAGATCAATCATTCTAGACTACTTATGGATGCTTAAAATGCAAAAATAAACTGTAACTATGTCAAGATATGCACATAAACACTTGTCAAATACATCAAAAATCACTTTTTTCAATTTTACGATCTTTTTATTCTTGATAATTTTTTGGTAAAGTGCGTCATTCAGTTGAGGTGCCATTTTGGATGCACAGGGGAGAAAAATCGATATTTGAACAATGCATCCTCTAAGTTCAGACATTTATTCTACAGATTACTGAGGTTCCAGGTCCATGGCAGACCCAAAACCCCTTGAAAATTTGATTTAGAGAAAAAGCTGTTTCGAGAAAATCGTGTTTTTTTGTAAAAATACTGTATTTTTGCCTATTTAATTATGTTTTAGAGGAATTGAATTGACACCACCAGAAAGAGCAAGTCTCTACCTTTCAAAATATGTCTTTGAAAAATTTTTCTGTCGCGAATAGGAAAAGTTCTGAGGTACCGAAGAGCGACATGCTTCGAGTGGCATTCTGGGCCGAAACGGGTTAAGGGGGGATATACAGTTCGAACGAGAAAAAAAAACTCATTTTTGAAAATCGTTTTTCAAGGGTAGTTTTCAATTAAATCTATCGGAAATTTTTGACAGTTATAAGTTGATCCATGTAGTATACAAAAATATATTTTTTAAATTTTTTCTAACAAAATGGCGGCCGTTAGATAGCGTTGAAAAAGTACCTCTATTTTGCATGTGCCGGCTCTCCTGATCACAATTTTGATCGGAAATAAAGAAATCAAAAAAATTTACATTAATTACATTCACAGTTAGTAGATGAATTATCAAAAAAAAATTAAAAAAGAAATTTGCACTTTTGGCGTATCTTTTTCAAAAAACTCAATTTTTTTCAATTTTTTTCCCACCATTTTCTCACATTTTTCCATATTTAATAATAAAATATTACAATAATTTTTAATTCATCTGATAGGTAATACTATAATAAAGAAATCCTATAAGTTTCAGCTCAATCGGATAATTAGTTTTCGAGTTATCACCGGCATAAACTCCAAAAATGCAGTTTTGAGAAAAACGCGTTGAAAGTTTTAAATTACCGTTAAATCGTACTTACACTTCAATCAGCAATCCCTTGCACTAAACACTTGGAGTTCGAATTTCGAAGAGAGGGTTTCAGGAGCATATTCTACGTGAAATTCACTAACTTTTTATGAAAAAAAAAGTCGAATTTTTTTTTCATTCGAACTGTATATCCCCCCTTAAGTAATATCTTGGAAGTTTGGGAGCATTGGACCCTGGGACACACTACCCTTGACTCGAACAAACATCAAGAAAAGTTTTAGTCAAGATTGGATACCTAAATCTCAAGCAGTCTTCTATAGTAAGTCTATACGTGAGAAGCTATTCAGGGGAAAGTTAAATTTTTTTAGGATTATGAGGGTTTGCTAATAACTACGAGTATACCATTTTAAAGTTCTTTGTCAGTAGAATAAAATAAATTTTGTTTGGTCCAAAAATATAATGGCGTACAAGTTGAAATTTATTGATACGTGCTGGATAATTCAGTGAGCACTTGATAGGATCTAATTTTAAGGGTAGAAAGTTTTTTTCCACAAAATATTGATAATTCAGAACAACTTTTATTCCCATACATTTCTTGATTTTGTGACTATTTTCAGAGTAAATCAGGCCACAAAGTTGATGGAAAATTGAATCCTCAAAAATCAAGCTAGAAAACAATTGTCTCAAAGATGGATTTAAAAATCTGAAAAAATTCGATTGGGCTGAGAATCAAAATAAAAAAATGGCTAAAAAGATTTTCCGAAATAAATTTCGTCATGCTGAATTGACGTGAAACAGCCCATGTGTATGTGTGTGTGTGTGTATGTGTGTGTGTGAATGTATTGTAACTGAGTGGCATCCTGCGAATAGTCTCAGAAAAATATGTTTAGTGTTCCCGAGCAGACGGGTAATCGAACCTCGATCTACTGGATCCCGGAGTAGGGGTTTGGGGACGGCGTAACCCAAAATAATATCACGCAAAGTGAAATACTTCATTTCATTAGGTTTAATTGAAACGATACAGTTGGTTGTGAATGCAATACAGGTGATCCGATATTTCACGTTATGACAGGTTAAATGGATAAACATCAAATGTGTCGAACTTACTATTACTTGCTGATCGACTCCATTTGAAGGTGGTGGACTGAAGTTAGTGGGAGGTTGTTGTCCTGGAGCAGAAATTTGAGGCCCGGTAGCCTGTTGGACTTGTGACCCAGGCAGCAAAGGTTGCTGCTGGACGCTCGTATTCTCCTCTTTAACAGTGACTGATGACGTAGGTTTAAGTTCACCTGACGTTGCTGTGGAGCCAACAACTCCACCTACACCGCTCACTGGAGGTGGAAATACGCCCCCACCATAAGGCGCAGTCATTCCTGTCTGCACCATGTGCTAAAAGAAAGAAGATAAAAAGAATATATAGTCCAATACACTCAATAATACAAACTGTAAGTTCCAAATTCAATAGGAGCCATTTGATTTTCATTGCATCGGTAGCTGTAGCGAATACTGTTAAGTCTATCAAACTACTTGCGAGCGTGACGGTCGCAATACCTAATGGACCCACTAACGAAATGAAATTGATGCATCCCATGTACTAAACAGTCATGGAGTGCAGCTTGTGCAGAAAAGGGAGAGGATGGTCATCCAAATCCAGTGTCACGCTAGTGCCACCACCTAGCGAGTAAAGCCAGCTGGTGGCAGCGTGACACTTATACATTGAGATTGGGTCATGAATTTTTCAATTTCACGAAATAACCCAGGTGGGCTCAATCCGGTCTGATAATCTTGTAGATGGCTCATTAAAATTGAAATTCCTCCCCTAATAGCTTGATTTGTCTCCCGAGAGATACGTTTTTCTTGTAAAGAGCCGTGATTTGTAGGTTAAATTCAGAAAATATTTTTGTTTCAATTGATGTCCAGTACTCTCGAATACGACCATCGACTGCGAGATATCTCGCATCGACTCGAACTCGCTTGTATATATATATATATATATACCTATGTTGTCGAAAACGAAATCGGGACGCGAGTGTGTAGTGAAACGAACGTGGTGGACGTCGTTTGAGAAGTTGTGATTTTGAAAAGTTGATTGAAATGGACTAACCTTCTTACTATTTCTTCAATTCGTCCATTCAAGGTAAAAAATTATTGTTGTTGTTGATTCTTTAGTAATCATATTGTTGAAAATTTTGAGGTTGCTTTTCTAATTCAATTCGAATTGAGAGCTTCAATTCGTTTTCACACTTCTTCCATTACATTAAACTTGTGTTGTACGATACATGTGGATATTTATCACGATAATAAGCGAAAGAGTAATTCGTATTCACCCAATTCGCCTAATAAATCAATTTAGATTTAGAAAGCAATAATGTACCTAGTCGCTGCAACCCCAGTAAGTTATTATTATCTATAGATTGATGTACGAATGTAACTAGCCCCTTGCTTGTGGTTCTAGGCAAGGTAGGACAAGAGGAGTACATCCAAGATGTGGTATGCAAGGAAACGAATATCCAAGAAAATGAAATGAAGCCGTTGCCGCTTGGCAAGGAGGGAAGCAAGATATTGCTAATCAAGCGAAAAGGAGAACTACATGCTATTGGTACCAAATGCACCCATTATGGAGCTCTATTGAATACTGGAGCATTGAGAGAGAGAGAGAGAGAGAGAGAGAGAGAGAGAGAGAGAGAGAGAGAGAGAGAGAGAGAGAGAGAGAAGAGTAAGATGTCCTTGGCACGGCGCTTATTTCAATACCAAAATAGAAGATATAGAGGACCACCCTGGACTCGATTCTCTTCCATGTTACAATGTAATCAACTACTATTTATTAATATCAAATATTAATCTCTTGTGACTAATTGTCTGATCGCTACAAGTTCATCTATAACATAGATATTAATGCTAGGTAGGACTATGGCTATTTGATAATTATTGATTTTACATAAAAAGCTACTATCATTAGCCTCTATCCTCATTATCATAGAACTAACATCATCACATTGAGTGCATAAATGATTCATGCGAATTAATTTCATCGGTTTTTCTGTCATACCAGAACTTGATAAGAATTTAGTTTAATTCGACTAATCATTTATATTAATTTCAGTAACTGTACTATTGTTTCGGACAGATGCGCGTCTCAAGATCGAGCTTTGGGTGGCGAGAATAATCTCTCAGCCGCAAAGACGGTCACGCGCACGTGAAACAATGCTTGCGCACACTTGGCTCATTTAGAGGCGCACTAACTGTCCTTCGCAAATTCGTCATAAATAAAGCCCGGAATATCGTTTCGCAATAAAATACATGCACTCGAACATCTGTCGCTTACGTGCAACGACGCCGTGAAATAATCGGAAGAAAACTCCCACGACGAGTCGGAAGAGCCGCCGCGTTTACGACAACCGCCCAGACAACGCGCCATTACAACGGATTAACGTCGCCGAACCCAAACCCAACCACCACACTAAATCCGAAGCCACATACCTGAGCGCGCGCCAGGCCGGCCCCGACTCGCGCTCCAGACTCGCACAATAGCCCGGCCTTAAACTGACTCGATCGCTCACGCACGTCTCTGAGCTGAACATGAGTATGAGAGTGACCGAAAATCATTTATTACGCGTGGAATGTAATTAGTTTGTAAGCCGTGTTCTTTTCTTGCGTGCGAATATTTCAAATATGTACTTCAATTCTAGTTATAAGTAAATTCTATTTCTAAGTATAAGTTACGATCAAAAGTTAACTTAAGCACGTTAAAATGTCGCGTTAGTTCTTAGTTTCTATTTTATCAAAGCAGAGAGAAAGCGGCGAAGGTTTGCGCGAGTTTGCCTAGAAACCGCGTAGCAGGGGCGCGTTTATAGTGGAGCCGGGAATCCGTCTCGCGGTCTGAGACCGCGCTTCCGAGTGGGCACCGGCAACTCTACCGTACGTGCGCGGCCATCGTAACGAAACGATGCGCCGTGGCCGTCAGCCACAGGACCCGGATGGCTGGCAACCGCCCGGGCCCCATCGTCTTGAGGATCTCGAAAGAGATCACACGTCTGGGTCGGGAAGCTGCAAGGCTTACCGAGACCAGTAGTAGTCCAATCAATCTGTCAATGGCCCTATGTTAGATTGAAAACGATTGTAAATAGAAAAAAAAGAATATGGGCATATAGATCTCGTGATTTCAAGAAAGATAGCGTCAAATGCAACCTCAATTTCGATTCCGAAAGTATGCAAAAAAATTCGCAAAAGTGAAAAAAACGGTTTTTTGCGTTTAAAAAACAAACTACAACTCCTACCGGAAAGCCAAAAATCATGCTATTTGAAAAATTCCAAATTTTTCCAATTTTTTTGAATAATAGCGATTTTTCGAAAAAAAGGTGTTTTTGCAAATCGGCTCTTCTTGCCCAAGAGGTGGTCGTACAGAGCCAATCAAGAGCTCATTTTGCTCGTCAAGAGTTGTAGTATAAGTGTATATATTAATTTTATCGATATAATCTATTTTTAATATCGGAAAATGGATTGCAAAATATTGCAAATTTTTTCGACTGGTTTTTTGCTAATAATTCTATCATTTTTTTTTGGATCAAATGTAAAATTGTGCCACTGCATAATTCTTTTTAAAACACACATTTTGAAAAAAAAAAATTTTGTCTACGACTTCAGGGAGCTGAGATAATTTTTTTTTTCAAAAAATCACTGACAGCGTGTTTCACATCATATTGACTTTTTTTTTGCGACAGATGAATCTTCAAAACTTAGACTTTGGAAAAAAAATTATTCAAATCTGTTCAATGTTTGAAACTTTTACTGGGCGTTAGTTTAAGCGATGCGTCCGAACGCAGAGCGAGGCGGCTTGAGAAAGGCGCCGGAGTGGGGGAAGTACTTCGACTGTCTGGAAAGATAGCGCAACGGTTTTTCCTGTTTAATTTATATTGTGAGTGCGAAGACATATTAGTACAACAACAGTTTATCCAACAACACGTTACAATTCAGCACGTGTAACGTTTATTCAATTACTATTTGTATAATTGGCTATGAAACAAAGCTTTAAAATGTAAGTACGACTTAAACATTTTGTACAGATACATTTTTACATGTTTACGTTATTTTTTAGATAGAAGCCAATTAATTATTATTAACAGACGTGACATTTTTGAACGCGCTATTAAATCGCTTATTGATGCAAGTTTGAAAAGAAAAGACAAAAAGCACTTGCAGATGCAGGACAAACTTTTCCTTGTTATTCATAAGAACTGTAGCGTATTGTACACGCGGCAATCTAGTATAAAACATGCACAGAAAATGGCGACTAAGGTGTTAGCTCAAAAAAGAAGCGAAAACAAAGAAACGCGTGGATTCGATTATTCGTCGTTATGTTTTATTTGTACCAGTGAAGTAACAGATAGAAAACGGCCATTCAGTATAGTGAAAAGTAATACCGTTAGAGATAAAATGCTGGAAGAATTGGACACCCGACAAGAGAACGAATTTTCTAAATTGTTGCGACAACGATTAAGCCAAATTCCCGATATGCAAAAAGTGAATGCTCGTTATCATGGACAGTGCTTAAGGAATTTTTATAATTACAGACCAACGAACATTGTGGGTGGTCGAATTTCGGAAAATATGTCTTCGTTACTACAACATATTAGAAATCATATGCTTGATAATTCGGAGGATTCACAATTCTCTTTAAAACAAATTTTAAATACTTATGCTGGAGAACTGCCTAGTATGAAGAATATTAAAAAAAATCTAGAAGATCATTTCGGAGACGAATTAATAATTTACAGTGTTCCAAATGATTTAATTATGTGTTTTATTGATACGAAAGGACGATTCTTGGATAAAAATGAGTTTAAAAATATCTCAGATCAGACCGAGGAAGGACGAAGTCGGATCGTTGAAATGGCAGCGAATATAATCGTGCAGGACATACGGACTAGAAAATACGCCACTAACAGTTACAGCAGTCCTAGTGCATTTTTGCAAGATGCCGATCAAGATGTGCCTGCTTTGTTAAAGATGTTCCTTGATATTGTTGTTAAAAGTAATAAGCGATCTGCATCATTATCAACACAAAAATGGAGTAAACGAGTGTCAACAATTGCTCATATTTCATGTTACCATATTTTCATTCGACTGGACATCACTTATACGCTAAAAGTAGTCATATTTATCTTCAGGACATGATGCAATTAGAATCTTATATGGACATATTCGAATACGATAAATTTGCAAAAAGTGGATACTTCACAATTCGACGATCAGAAAAATCTTGGTCAGGTATCTTTTCTGATATGACAATTGAACAAGTCTTGATGAAAGCTATGAAAAGTAGTGGTGGATTAACACACGGACGAGGAATTTCCGATAGTGTTGTAGCAAAATGGATATTATCTACGATTGTTTTGACGGAGATTGTAAATGAGATGGAAAAATTTTGTAATGTATCTTTTCATACATCAGAGCAGCACGTTGACAGTAGAAGCAGTCGCATAGAAAAAGATGCAGAAGATTTACATAAAATTAAAGATTTCTTCGAAAAATATGATCCATTCCCAGAATCTCGTGATATTATGTCTATTTATTCTGGGGTCGTGGGGGACGCCAATATAAATTGCTACAATGCCATGGAAGAAGGAAATAAGGTATTGAACTCATTTGTTGGAAAAAGTTTAAGCAACATGAAATCGTCCATAAAAAATAAAGTTCGTTCTCTCCGATCAATGACATCAAGTATAAAAATAAAAGAATATGTTGTAACAATCGATCCGTTACTCGTTTTTCAACGAATATCTTTAAATTTACAAAAGAAAGAAGATATGAAAAAGTATTTGCAGTACGAACTAGCTCCATTTCCAGTAGCTCTGTTCGATGACAATGGTAAGTTAAAAACACAAAAATCAACTTTCTACAATAATTTTGAAAGATTGACAGATCCTCCGGTATTACGAGAAAATACAACGTATGTTTTGGATGGAGGAAGTTTTTTGCATCGCGTGGTTTGGCAACGTAATAGTCCAATCAAAGATATAATCTGCCAATATGTACAATATATATCGCGATACGAAAAAGCTGTTATTGTGTTCGATGGTTATCCGGAGGATACTAGCACTAGCTTAAAAACATTAGAAAGATTTCGTCGACAACACAAAAATTGTACACGAGAATTCAATTTCGACGAAAATACTATAATCTCAGATAAACAAAGTAATATTTTATCTAACAATGCCAATAAAAGGAGATTAATTCGCATGCTATGTAATCAACTGGAAGCAAAGGGGTATCAAACTATAACTGCAGAAGAAGATGCAGATTCGTTGATCGTGCGAACTGCCATTAATTTATGTCAAGTAACAAATGTCGTAGTAGTTGGAGAAGACGTTGACTTGATTGTGTTACTTACGCAATTAAATGTCCAGAATAAAGAGATACTGTTTTTAAAAAAAGGAAAAGGACGAGATGTTGATTGTTGGTATTCAAATGACAGTTTTATATATCCAGACTTAAAAAAATATGTCGCATTTTTGCATAGTGCATCTGGCTGTGATACAGTATCAGCACTCTACAGACAGGGAAAAAATAAACTGGTAAAACTTTTTCATTTGAACGAAGATTATCGTCATTTGATGGATATTTTTTATGAAAAAGATGCCTCTAAAGATGTTCTTGCGAAAAATATGTGTCGCATTATTGCAATTTTATACTACAAGAAAAAAGAAGGTACATTAAATGAACTTCGGTATGAACACTTCAAAAGGTCAACGTGTCACTCCTCTTTCTCGTTGAAAACTCTTCCACCCACTGAAGGATCTGTTATGCAACATAGTTTCAGAGTATATTTACAGGTACAAGCTTGGCTAGATAACAAATTGGACGTCACATCCTGGGGTTGGAAATCTGTTGACAATGTGTTAATACCCATTTATACCACAGAGCCGTTGGTTCCGGAAGAAATATTGAAAAAAATATCTTGCTCTTGCACGAATGGTTGCGAAACAAAGTCATGTGGCTGTAAGAAAAATAATTTGAAATGCACAAGTGTCTGCCTGCATTGTGACTCAGCAAAATGTGAAAATTTCGAGGCATCTCCTCAATTTGAAATTACTGAGAGCACAGACATAACCGATATGATTATCGACGAAGCCGCTGAAAAAATTGAGAATATTGAACATGATATTTCGGACGAAGATGATGACAACGTTGAAAGTGAATATCATGACGGACATAACAACATAAAAAGGAGAAAAATAATAATAGATGGACAATAAATAGAATATTTTTGTAATTACCCATATTTGTATGCTGAGCAATAAAATTATTCATAGTTAATTAACAAAAATAATAAAAAAAAGTTATTTTCTCAATTATTTTTCTAACCAATCTGAATAAAAACATTATATTATATTAGTTAAGGGGGGGGGTAGGGTTTTGAAGGCAGAAAAAAAAACAGGTTCTTACAGATTTTTTTTTGGGCGTACGGTGAAAGTACATTTATTTCTGATTATTGTACACGAAAGAGTAGTAATTGAACTATATTCTGTGAAATATTGGTTGAAAAATTTTGAAAATTGACCGAATGGCAGCAATTCTTCGCAGGCGCCTCAGAAATGAGTCGGTGCACACTGTATCTCAAAATCTATTCAACCGATCGTTCTCAAATTTTTTACAGTATTTCCTTACATAATTTATGAGGTAACCCTGTTGAGATTTTTTCGTTTTTGATTTTATTTTTTTTATTATTAACAATAATAGTCATGAATTTAGGCCAAAAATCGGTATTTTCACTTTCAAGTCTTGTAAAAAGTTCAAAAATTTAA
>JAJGXB010000768.1:2745-16019 GCA_020882725.1 Aphelinus certus
TCGATTATGGAGTATTTTATTTGATTTCAAATTATTATGAATTTAATACTGAACCCTCACAAAGTGGTACTACTTGACATAGAATTGTGATTTTAGTACTTTCTATCTCAACATTGGTAGATGTATTTGAAATGTATGTAACTACTTGACATGGATTTTTGATTTCAGTACATTCTATCGGAACATAGATGAATTGATCTGGAGTGCATTGACATTTGATAACAGTTCGTGCAACAATTGCTTTAAGGTATACTTTGAAAAAATGTTAGTTCTGTATAAGGCTCACATTAGTTGGATACTTGTCAGTTGATGCTAGATTTCGCTACTTTCTCATGTCATCATTGAAAAAATAGACTGGAATATATACAACGATAGCGTTTTGGTAAATATGTCCACCGGCCCCGGGTCTCATCGAGCTCCGCGAGCGAGACCTCCTCGACCGGCGCGAAGAACTAGACCGCCGAAGGGAGTTCCGTCGCCTCCGGGCCAGCCAGCAAGCCAAGCAAGAGGCCGCCGAGGCTAAGGCCCAGAAGGATGAGGGGGTGGCGGAGCGCCTCCTGAAAGTAGGTAGGGAGCGCCAGCGAGAGGCCGAAGAACAAGCGTCCCTCCCGGACTCTCCAGCAAGACCCGGGTGCAGGCGGAGAAGGCGAAGGCGGAGATCCAGCACCTGGGGAAGCTACGCTTTGAGGCCGAGGAGTGGGCGCGTGCTCTGGGAGAAGCCGCTCCTGCCAGCAAGAAGACCAGACTTTCAATTGAATTTGAACGATTTTGGAATATCTTTCAGCTTTTTTTCATGAGAGCGCCAGATACTTACAGTATCGGGAATTTCTCCCCTTCTCTCGCACCGTATTGCTGAGGCGATGTTGCTGTCAGCTCAGCTCCACTGGTTTGCATTCGGAGAGGGGTTGGTTCAGCTTTACTCCAACTCGCTTGCATTTTACAAAGAGAAGAAAACAGCGTGAAAATCTACCAAAACAACAACTGGACTCATTCATTTTGAAAACGGAAAAGCTCAATATAGAAAACGCAATATCCAAGACAGACCAACTGACCAACTCATTAACACTGGATAACTCGCGTGATAAGGGACCCACTCCGACTATCTGAGAAACGCATATCTCAGTTTTCCACGCGTTTCGAAGCGACCATTTTCAGCTTAACGTATCCGGAGGACATCCACTTAAAATTATGTAGAATACTGTAATTTTTCATTCGCGGCTCAATCAAATCTCGCACATCACACTTTCATACCGTCGAGCCCCACATTCACACAGTAAACATTCACCTCGAAATACAATACGCCATGCGACCGCGTGGGACAAGCCGATCCGTTCTCTTATCACAACGCGCTTTCCCCGATCACTCCACGTCTCGTACGTTCAACGGTTATACCCAGACACGCCGCGTCTCTTTCTCACGACAGTTTATCACACTAACATACTAAGCTCAGACTCTAATCTACTCAACGCCGTTTGTATTTATTAGCGCCTCGAACTCTCGACGCACAATGACCGACTATATTCAAATTCACCGCCAAAACTAATTTATTCTGTACGTATGGACTGGTTCAGAGCCACACAACGATAAACCTTTCGATCGAGATACTGTGCTACGCAATCAGTTATTCGAAACTTAAATTCGTTAAACCTTACACACTGTAGTGTGTGCGATATTCTCACCTCAGGGATTCTCGATAGCCCATACATTTCCCACAAGATATGCATCATTTTCAAAGTGGTGACTAAGTTTGAGTCAAGATAAATCCGCGACGCACTCGGTTTGGCTCGCAAGGTGAAGACTCGCTTGGGAGTCACGCACCTGTCGACGATCGACCGTCATTATGCTCACCGACGCGATCGCATAACCTCGGCCCAACGACCCATCCCACGATTGTCGACTACCCGCAGACACAAACTTAACTTGTGCTTTCGCTGCGTAAGTGGAAACATTGCAATCAGTCGCTCATTGTCATCTCTCTTCTGTGAGGTTCGTCAATTCCCCGATCGCGCGATTTTGTCCTTGAGCCCTCATCGCAACATTTTCTCGCAACTTCAAACTGGTTGCTGCGTGAAGTGCATGGCATCTTTTGGCTTCCTTCATGACGTCACGCAACTTCTTTATCGCCTCTCTGGGCCTCCTCTCTGTGCCTTGCTCGTGGCCTCAACGTGCAGAATTTGAAATGAGAATAACCCGGATAATTTCACGCTCATTTTGACCGTACTCTGAACTAGCCTGAAATGCTTAATTCGTCGTTTCGCCACCAGAAATAAGCATTTTGGAACGTTACGAAAAGCAATGTCACTGTGACGTAAGCGCATTACGTCATTTTCATGTTTTCAGAGTTTTGGGAATTATGTGTTATCAACTATGACATATGCAAATATGAATTTAGCTCAAACTATTTGTAACGTTCATGGGAACTCCTTAATTTTTCGGAAAGTATCATTTTACATTTGAGTAAGAATGCATCCATAATGTGCACTTCTGATTAGAAGATATCATATTGAAACTCAATAGAAAACGAGCCCATACTCTTCTCCCGTGCCAAGCGTTATCCGCCTTTCTTTTTTATTGATTTCAAATTCGCAATTGTATTCTTCTTGATGAGAAGCGTCACTCGTCCGACTTAGGCTTATACGGACTCAGTTCCCGTTGGGACTTAGTCTCCCGTAGCTGCTAACAGGCACTCTTGGAGTGGCCTTCATGTTATCGAAAACTTCAAATCAGGAATCATCAGAACAGATGCTTCCATCAAAGAACAAAAGAGAGTTCATCGACAAATAAAGGACAAAAGAGTAAGTTTCATTCTGTTTATCTCCCTCGAATTTCCACCTTACCCATACTTTAACCCTAAACGGGTCTGGTCCCTCTCGCATTGTTGAGAGTTGAGTGGCTGGACGATTACCGTTTAGAGGTCTTTAGGCAGGTCTTTTAATAAATTCACGCGATAGAATCACTGCTGTCTTTCTTTATACTCTACCTTTTCTTCTTTTATATTCTTTTTGTGTGTGTTTTATAAATTAAGTGTATCGCAAACGTGTCACCAAGACGGAAGTATTATTCTTATTCTCTGGTTACCCGAGCTATAAGCTCAAGCTTGGCTCTGGAATCGCGATTGACTAAGTATGCGCGCCGCGTCAATTTAGGCCGACGTCACATAGTTGAACTGGGAGGCCCCTTCAGGGATCGATAATCGCGTCGGAATATGAATAAGAAATACATTCTTGTACTCAGACAATCGTGGAATTGTGATTAAAAATCTTTAGAAAGAAAATAGTTTGAAAAACTTGAAGTTTTAAGAAATTTCATTTTGATTTCGATTTGATTTTGAAAACAGTTTGAATTTTTTGCATGTTGAAGTCATAAGGCTTGGCCTTCTCTTGAAAATTTAAAGTTGAGTATTGTTTTGAATTGAATTTTACAATGCTTGGCCTTTTATGTGAATGATTTACAGAATTTGGGCAGTGTACCCTTTTGAATTCTTTTGTTGAAGACTTGCGTTTAATATTCGGGCTATAGTACCCATCGTTCGTTGAATTCATGCACGATTGAATAATGAACCTTGGTAGTTCAGAAAATGAGAAAAGAAAAATTTTATTGTAGATAACGAGCCATAGTAGCTCGAGATATAGAATTCGAAAATTCAATTAAAGTTATTTTTGAAAAGAGAACTTGGTTCCTTTCAAGTAAGTATGAGGCTTAGCCTTTCGAGTGAGTTATGAGGTTTAGCCATATTTTGGAATGAAATCTGATTTTTGGGCTAGGTTTCCGTCGAAAAGTGGAAATTTTGCAGAGACAAGGCTTGGGCTTCTACGTGAGTAATTTTTAGAATTTGGGCTTATGTACCCTTGGAAAGTTTTTTTCTGAGGCTTGGCCTTTTACATGAGTGATTTTAAGAGTTCGGGCATTGTACTCATTTCAATTAGAATTGAAGAAATTGAATTTGAATTTTCGAGCTATAGTACCCATTGGAAAAATTTTGGAAAATGAACCGTTGTAGTTCAGATTTCAAGTTGATTTTGAATCTTTTTATTGGTTTTACTTCAAGTTGAGTTAAAATATTCATTTATAACTCTAGTATCGTGTTTAGAAAACGTTTGTCTATAAAAGTCAATTCAGATTTTCTCATAGAAACGGAGAAATCCCATCGTTAAGAAATATTTGACTTTATCAAAAATATTGAGTTTCGTGAAGACTTCTGATCAGCAGAATTCACATGAATAAAGAAAATATTGAGATTAGCGAGGAGTATGAGAACCTTTTTAGTTGCTCCATTGGGAATAGTTCGAGTAAAGTCGAGGGAAAGTTATTACAATAATAGTAATCCAAAAAAGTAAAAGCAAAGAATTTTCATTCAGCGGAGTATTGTGAAGTTAAAGTAATTGCTATTTCGACCAACAATGAAACAATAAACGGCTACTTTTACCCACCGGGAAGTGTGAAAGAACGCACTATAGATAGAGGATAAGCCGACTCAGAGCCACGCGCTGCCCGTTGAAAAACCAGCCGTACTTGTTGACGTGATTAAGTCTAAGGTGACAATTGCTGGAGTGCCAGGGCCTGCTGTGATAATAAATCAAGAGGCTCTTCGAGCAGCCGAACCCATCTCATCTGAATTCGTCACAACCATATGGATGAATGTCCTATTCAAGTAGCTGAATCTGATGAGATTATCAATGAGGTCTACGCTGGCCCAAGACAAGGCATTTCAATCTTTGTTGAAGCGTTCACAAAAAACTACAGATAAATATATAAACATAAAGAGAAAATAAGATTGAATAAATAAAATCAAGAATTGATGTTTGCCTAAAAATGAAATATGTAATCACTGTATTTTTCACTTTATACGTATCAATAAATAATCATTTATATGAATAACCATTCAGATTAAAAATTAGACGTCACTATTTTTAAATAAAAGCCTTTAGAACATTCAAAAATCAGAATAAATAGTTCAATTTCGGGAAGACTTGTAAGGGCAACTCATGCCTTAGCATAAAATAATAATGTTAAATGATTATAAATTATTGGTTGGGAAGAGCATTGAAGTGTTAGTATCGAAATGCGTACGTACCCCACACAGCATGCAATATTGCTGCAATATTGCTGCAATATTGGCAAGAAAGATTTGAAATATTGCAGCAATCTTGCACTGCGATATTTCTGCAATATTGATATGTCCGGCTTGCAAGAAAGCGATGAAATATTTCTGCAAGATTTTAACAATATGATTATGAATATTACATTGAAAGATTACTGCAAGATTGTTGCAATATTTCACTGCAGATTCGTCGACACCCTTGAAATCTTTCATACAATATTTCTGCAAGATTACAGAAATATAACTTTCGAATATTGCATTGAGAGATTGCTGCAAGATTGCTGCAATATTTCTCGGCCGATTCGATGAGACCCTTGAAATCTTTCATGCAATATTTCTGTAATATTCCAGCAATATAAATTTGAAATATTGCATTGAAAGATTGCTGCAATATTTCACTGCCGATTCATCGACAGCCTCCGAATCTTTCAAGCAACATTTCAGCAATATCTGTTTGCAATATTGCATTTAGAGATTGATACTATTACAGTATTGGCTAGGAAAATTTGAAATATTGCAGAAATCTTGCACTGTAATATTTCTGCAAGATTTTACTAACATGATTGAGCATATTGCATTGAAAGATTGCTGCAAGATTGCTACAATATTCCAGTGCTGACAAACCTGTGAATAATTTTAGATTATCGGGAACTCTTCAATGACTCTCTAGTTTGAGAATGCGGTAGAGACTTCCACCAAAATAGTTTTTCCAGTTTGACTCAGGAATAAGAGTTGGAATCGAGTTTGGTACCCATCATTGTGGATGCTGATATATAGACAGAGGCATACAGTTTTACTTGCGATAAGCGAGTCGCCACCTATCGGTAGTGCAAGGAGCAATGCAATATTTCTGCAAGATTCTAGAATTACAACTTTGAAATATGGCGGCAAGCCTTTTGCGCGGCGTCCAAAGAATCACGGGTTCGCGCCTGGTCTCATAGTGAGAATTCGTATACATTTCCCCACATTGAATTCGATGTAAGCGACCAGAATCTTTCAGAAATCTTGCAGCAATATTGCATGAAATCTTCCATCGAAATATTTGTGCAATATTTCAATGTAGCCTTCGATTTTACATGAGCTTGCAGCAACGAAGTGATATGGCGATGACGAGGTCCGGTGGCGGGGGACGAGCGCGACACCTGAACGGTTTGGCGATTATGCCGCGCGTTCACAACACAACGAGCACGTGTCGAACACAATATTTTTGTTGAAATTATGATTAGGTGGGTGGGTCAGGGTTGTCTAATGAGCACCCAGTACTCATTTTCAATAGTTCCGGTACCGCACTACACAGCCGATAAATAAGTAAATTCCCCTCAGGACTCACAACTTGAATATAACATCTGAAATTTATATTGTAAGAGTGCGCGGTGGTCCCGGGGCAAAGCTTTTGCTTCGCGACCCAAGGATCGGTGGTTTGCGCCCGACCCCCCGACTTTATTTTTTTTTATTTAGTTGAATCAGATAGAATCATCCAATTTTTTGTGAAGTATTAACTCAACGGACCAAAATTAAAAACTTTTATATTAGAAAATAATTTTCGAAATTTATTGAACGTTTTGACCTCAGGACACATGGAATAATTCATCCCACAGGTGGAAATTGATATGATTTCAATAAATAAATTTTCAAGGCATAAGTAACTTGCCAAATCACGTTAATACAATTTATTAATTCAATACAATTTGAATAAAACATCTACGTTAATATGTATGATACACGTGTAAGAATAATAAGCATCTATATAATACATTTTTTATGCTTGAATTGATTAACATAATCAATTGGCAAATAAAATCTCCTTAATTGCTGATAGATGCAATTACATAAATATTTTCATAAGGGAGAATGGAATCCATCACTGATGAATAATGTTATTTATGATTGTTATATCATTGTGATTGCAGAAGAATTCAATGATTTTACACATGAATTAAGATTATTCATCATAAAAGTATATACTTTTAATAGAATTTTAAGTTGAATAGATAGTTATGTGAGGTGAATTGATCTTTTCTTGTTCATTGTATTCATTTTATCCAGATGTTTTATGGCAGACATGTTGAATTCACTTGATTTGTAAATTCAATCAGAATATATATATATACATATCCCGACTTATGTTGACTGTCTTGGATTTGACAATTAGGTAGATATGTAGGTAGCAAGGGTGACTATAAAACTATAAATCTAAAAAATTTCAATAAAGATATGATATCTTCTGAGAAAATTGAAGTCAAATAATCCGTATACAAATACCTACTTATGTTGACTGTGTCAACATAAGTTCTGTGTATAACTTATGCTGACACTGAGTAAGTTATGTTGACTGTCAACACAAGTTATGATTAGACTTACGTTGACATTCAGTGTCAAAATAAGTTCACATGTGACTTATGTTGACATCCCATGTCATCATGATAATTAATATCATTTCCGGAGACAGACAATTCAAGTTCCATTCCGTGACTTTTAAATAAAGGTATTTCACATGGCGACTCCATAATCAACGTTCATGTGAGTATCGATGAATATTCCTGCTCTAAAACTATTTCTTCATTCAACTACTATTTATCATTTCCAAGAAGAATTGGGAGCTACGCGCCTTTACATACTGACAGTATGTGAAGGCAGGTTACAAAAACCAGATTCTTGATATATATCATATGGATATGTCAGAAAGAAGGGAAAACTTCGAGGAATTGAGATATCTAGACACGAATACTCAGAGATATTACAGGAGAATGACAGAGAACAACAAAAAATAACATCATATTAGAATGGTTGCATCCTGCTATATCTCGGCATCAAGTATGAGGGTTTTCAGGAAGCAGCAGAGAACGGTAGACTTTACCAGAGAATAACACTTGTTAGATACTGCGATATCTGGGCACCACGTATTTGACATTTAAGAAAAATGGCAGAGAATGTTCCAAAAAATATATTAGTTACATATTGCAATAATACGGCACAAATATTTAGGGATTCAAGAAAATATCAAACACGGCATAGGTTGCCGGAATATTAGAATACATAGATCCTGCGATATCTAGGCACTAGGTAATAGAGTTTTCAGAGTATGACAAAAACGGCAGCAATTCCTAGTAAACTATAATCATTGAATCTCGCAAATTTGGGTATTTTGGAATCAGAGATTCCAGAGATAGGCTGAAAGAAAAAGACATTACGAAAGATCATCAATTGCTGGATGAGTACCACGTATAAAAGATTAAGGAAAATAGGAGAACGAAGCAAAATTATCCAGAAATCAACAATAGTCTAATCCTACCATTATCTATGCACCATGTATTAGTTTCCAGAATACGGAAGGAAACGGCAGAAATTTACAGAGACAAAGTATAGTCGGATACTTTGATATCTGGGATCCAAGAATTAGCGATTAAGAAAAATGTTCCAAAATAGCGGAAATGGCCAGAATATTGGGATAGTTGAGTCTTGCTACATCTGAGCATCAGGTATAAAAATTTCTATATAATGACAATCATTGAATTTTGCAATGCTTGGATACAGAGAATAAAAGATTTCAGGAAATGGACATTTTGAATCAATCGAATTCTGAGTGTAAGAATTATGATGACGATCAGTAACTTCTGTTGACAATTCGAGTCAACATAAGTTCTGCGTGAAACATATATTGACATTTCGAGTCAACACAAGTTCTGCGTCAAACTTATGTTGACATTTCGAGTCAGCATAAGTTCTGTGTAAAACTTATGTTGACACTGACTGACTTGAGTTGACTGTCAACATAAGTTTTGATGCGACTTATGTTGACATTCCATGTTAAATCACGGAAGTGAAGGAAACCGGAGCGAAAAAAAAGAATCTACAGGAAATAAAAGGTTAAGGAAGAAAATCACAAAATTGCTTCGAGGGGCTTGGAAACTATCAAATTAACAGAAAATCGCAGAAAATCGCAAAAAATTGCAGATTTGCTTCGACAGATGGGAGAAGGCAGGAAATCGCAGAAAATCGCAGAAAACCGCAGAATTGATTCGAGAGATGGGAAAAGGCATGAAATCGCAGAAAAACGCAGAAAAACGCAGAAAAACGCAGAATTGCTTCAAGAGATAGGGGGAGGGAGGAAATCGCGGAAGAACGCAGAAATAATTCGAGAGGCTTCAAAAAGCTGGGAATCGAATAAAATCGCAGAAAACCGCTAAATTGCTCCAAAAGATATCAAAAGGCAGCGAACGCAGAAAATCGAAGAAAACCGCAGAATTGCTTCGAGAGACTTGGAAAGGCAGGATATCGCAGGCAATCGCAGAAGATCGCGGATTTGCTTCGAGAGATGGAAGAAGACAAAGAATCTCAGGAAATCGAAGAAATATACAGATATGCTTCGAGAGATCGGGGAAGGGAATCTCTGAAATCTACAGAAAACAGCAGAATTGCTCCGAAAATAGGAATAGGCAGAAAATTGCAGAAAATCGTAGATTTGCTTCGTGAGACGGGAAAAGGCAGGACATCACAGAAAAACACATAAAAACACCGAATCGATTCGAGAGGCTTGGAGAAGCAGGAAATCGCAGAAAGACGCAGAGAACCGCAGAACTTCTTCGAGAGATAGGAAAAGGCAGGAAATCACGGAAATCTGCGGAAAAAAGTAGAATAACTCCGACAGATACGAAGAGGCAGGAAACCGCAGAAAATCCCAGGAAACAGCAGAATTGCTCTGACAAATAGGCTGCGATTTCCTGCCTTTGCAGTTTTTCGGCGGTATCCTGCGAATTTCTGTGATTTCCTGTCCCTTCCTGTCTCTCGGAGCAATTCTGCAATTTTCTGCGAATTTCTGTGATTTCCTGCCTCTTCCTATCTCTCAGAGCATCTCTGCGAATTTCTGCAAATACCTGCGCTTTCCTGCCTTTCCCTATCTGTCGGAGCAATTCTGCTGTCTTCTGCAAAATTCAGCGGTTTTCTGCCTATTCCTTACTCGTGAAGAAATTATGAGATTTTCTCCGATTTCCTGCGATTTTCCGCCTCCTCCTATCTCTCGAATCAATTCCGCAGTTTTCTGCTAGTTTCTGCGATTTTCTGCCTGTCTAAGCCACTTGAATCAATTCGGCCTCTTTTCTGCGATTTTCTGCGATTTCCTGCATTCTCCTATCTCTCGCCACAAATCTGTGGTGTTCTGCGTTTTTCTGCGTATTCCTGCCTTCGTATGCCTCTCGAATCGTTCCGGCCTTTTCCTGCTTTCTCCTAAGCATTCCTGCCTTTTCCTATCTGTTGGAGCCATTCTGCCGTTTTCTGCGGGATTCTGCGGATACCTTCCTTTTTCCATCTTTCGAAACAAATCTGTGGTGTACTGCGACTACCTATAGCTCGAAGCAATTCTACGGTTTTCTGTGATATTCTGCGATTTTCTGCGATTTTCTGCCTCTTCTTATCTCTCGAAATAATTCTGCGGTATTCGGCGATTCCCTGCTTTTGCAAGCCTCTCGAATTAGTCAGGCCTATTTCTCCGATTACCTGCGCATTCCTGCCTTCTCCTATCTGTCGGAGCGATTCTGCTGTTTCCGGCGAAATTCTGCGGTTTCCTGCCTACCTTTTCGAGCCTCTTGGAGCAATTTGGCCTTTTTTCTGCGATTTCCTGCGATTTCCTGTATTCTCCTATCTTTCGAATCAATTCTGCGGCTTTCTGCGAAATTCTGCAATTTCCTTGCTTTTTCCGTCTCTCGAAGCAATTCTACGGTTTTCTGTGATATTCCGCGATTTCCTGCCTCTTCCTATCTTTCGAATCAATTCCGCAGTATTCGGCAATTCCCTGCCTCTGTAAGCCTCTCGGAAAAAGTCGGCATTTTCCTGCGGTTTTCTGCGATTTCCTGCAACTTTCTATATTTCGAAGCACTTCTGCGGTTTTCTGTGATTATCTACAAATTTCTGCGCATTCCTGCCTTCACCTATCTGTCGCAGCAATTCTGCTGTTTTCTGCGATTCTCTGCGATTTTCTGCCTTCTTCCACTTCTCGAATCAATTCTGCGGTTTTCTGCGATTTTCCGCAACTTCCTGCCATTCCAAGCTTCTCGAAGCCATTCGGCATTCTTCTGCGGTTTTCTGATTTTTCCAATCTCGCGAAGCAATTCAACATTTTTCAGTGATTCTTTGCGATTTCCTTCCTTCTTCTATCTCTTGAAGCAAATCTAAGGTTTTCTGCGATTTCCTGCGATTTCCTATCATTCCAAGCCTCTCGAACTGATTCGGCGTTTTTCTGCGATTTTCTGTGATATCCTGTCTTTTCCTATCCCTCGGAGCGATTCGACATTTTTTTGTGATTCTCTGCGATTTCCTTCCTTCTCCTATCTCTTGAAGCAATTGTGAGGTTTTCTGCGATTTCCTGCGATTCCAAGGTTCTCGAAGCTATTCGGCAATTTTCTGCGGTTTTCTGCGACTTCCTTGCTGTTCCTGTCTCTCGATGTAATTCTGCGATTTTCTGCGATTTCCTGCCTTTTCCAATCTCGCGAAGCAATTCAACATTTTTCTGTGATTCTTTGCGATTTCCATCCTTCTCCTATCTCTTGAAGCAATCCTGAGGTTTCCTGCGATTTCCTGCATTTTCCTGCCTTCTCCCATTTTTTGAATCAATACTTTGGTTTTCTGCGATTTTCTGCGATTCCCTGTTATTCCAAGCATCTCGAAGCAATTCGATGGTTTTTTGAGAATTGCTGTGATTTCCTGCTTTTTCCTGTCTCTCGAAGCAATTCTGCGATTTTCTGCGATTTTCTGCATTTTCCTAATTCCCGAATCAAAACAGCAGTTTTCTGCGATTTTCTGCAATTTCCTGCCATTCCAAGCTTCTCGAAGCAATTCGACGCTTTTCTGCGAATTTCTGCGATCTCCTGCCTTTTCCTATCTTTCGAAGCAATTCTGCGATTTTCTGCGATTCTCTGCTTTTTCCAATCTCGCGAAGCAATTCAACATTTTTCTGTGATTCTTTGCGATTTCCTTCCTTCTCTTATCTCTTGAAGCAATTGTGAGGTTTTCTGCGATTTCCTGCGATTTCCTGCCTTTTCCTATCTTTCGAATCAATTCCGCAGTATTCGGCAATTCCCTGCCTCTGTAAGCCTCTCGGAAAAATTCGGCGTTTTCCTGCGTTTTTCTGCGATTTCCTGCAACTTTCTATGTTTCGAAGCACTTCTGCGGTATTCTGTGATTTTCTGCAAATTTCTGCGCATTCCTGCTTTATCCTATCTTTCGAACCAATTCTGCGGTTTTCTGCCTTTCAAAGCCTCTCGAATCAATTCGGTGTTGTTCTGCGGTTTTCTGCGAATTTCTGCGATTTCCTGCCTCGTCCTGTCTCTCGAAGCTATTCTGCTGTTTTCTCCGTTTCTCTGCGATTTCCTTCCTTTCCCCATCTCTTGAAGCAATTGTGAGGTTTTCTGTGAATTTCTATGATTTCCTGCCTCTTCCTGTCTCTCGAAGCAATTCTGTGACTTTTTACGGTTTCCTGCATTTTCCTATCTCTTGAAGCAAATCTGCGTTTTTCTGTGATTTCCTGCCTTTCCCTATCTCTCGAATTATTTCAGAATTTTTCTTTGATTCTCTGCGATTTCCTGCCTTTTCCTATTTCTCCAAGCAATTCTGTGTTTTTCTGCGATTTTCTGTGGTATTCTGCCTTTTCCAATCTCGCGAAGCAATTCTGCGGTTTTCTGCGTTTTTCTTCGATTTCCTGCCTTTTCCAATATCGTGGAGCAATTCAACATTTTTTTTGTAATTCTCTGCGATTTCCTTTCCTCTCCTATCTCTTGAAGCAATTGTGAGGTTTTCTGCGATTTCCTGCGATTTTCTGCCTTCTCCTAATTCCCGAATCAAGTCTGCGATTTTCTGCGATTTTCTGCATTTTCCTATCTGTCGCAGCAATTCTGCTGTTTTCTGCGATTTTCTGCCTTCTTCTACTTGTCGAATGAATTCTGCGGTTTGCTGTCTCCTAATTCCCGAATCAAGTCTGCATTTTTCTGCGATCTTCCTGCCATTCCAAGCTTCTCGAAGCAATTCGACGCTTTTCTGCGAATTTCTGCGATTTCCTATCTCGCGTAGCAATTCAACATTTTTCAGTGATTCTTCGCGATTACCTCCCTACTTCTATCTTTTGAAGCAATCCTGAGGTTTCCTGCAATTTCCTGCAATTTCCTGCCTTCTCCTATTTTTCGAA
>JAJGXB010000783.1:0-13432 GCA_020882725.1 Aphelinus certus
TATAGGAAGCTTAGCAAGATTTTTCAAAACAAACACACCAATGTATCTGATGGTATATAAGACCTCTGACGCTAGCTTTATACACAATAGTTTGACAATGGCAGTGGAAGCAGCCGCTTCCACTGCCGAACGTAATATTATATTTTCATTCAAAATTGGTGAGAAAGAATATTTTATTGTTACTTCGTCGATTGTTTTGTACCTAAACTGTATTATTTATTACGTGTTTTTTGTGTAATAAATTTTTAGCCTGATGAGGCCAGTAAACCTAACTGGCGAAACGTCGCATAAAATAAATATGTGGTGGATTTTGTGAATTTTCCTTTGTCCACTTCACTCTGGAATGGCTCTCAAAGATCGACAATTTACACACATTTGTTGTGTGGTTCGATGGATCGTTTAGTGTTAAAAATCTGAAATCGTCTTGCGAGCTCAAGGGTCGATAACTCAGGATTATTTAAATAGAAATTGATGTCAGTGCTCGATGGTTCTTTATAATACTTATATAGTTTTTACACGGATCATAGGAATGTAGGGTTCGGTTATTCATTTAGCTTTTAGAAATTTACATCATGAAATGAATTGAGATGTACGTCAAAACTATTCTGGTCAAGAATCGTGGAAACTATAATTGAAATATGATTTTGAAACGCACACATGTATAGATCGCGCGCAGCGCGTTTGTTGTAGCTAGTACTAATAATATATGATGGTTAAAATAATCTGGTGCCATGATGTCTTCTGAAATTGGTATACTGTATACTAAAAGGAATAGTTTAAAATCTGAAGCCTTCCAGTGAGCAAAGTCGGATATGGAACGAGGCAACCTTGGTACTGAATTCAAAGGTTGAATTGAGATCAAACGCTTATTGATGACTGATATAAATTTAATCAGAGACGATACGTGATCATGGTTTTCCGAGTCGAACCAAAACCATCCCAGTTTTCTAGTAATCCCAGAGTATACGCAGTGCATGACGTCTATAGCGATTGCCTCAATATAATCTTTCACAATTATAGATAATACAGTTACTCCTTTTACACCAAACTTGTCACTATTCTCTTCAAAAGCTTCCCTAGCAAATTGACGAGATTCGTTAGATGTCCTTAACGATGGATTACGACAGTACGGATATATTTGGACAGTAGTTCTTACATCAGGGCTTATTCTCACTTTTTCCCCTGGCTCCTTGCATGTCTGACAGACATATTTGCCATTGTACTGCTTCATATTGTGAAAGAGAGCTTTTGCTAGAAGATCGCATGTACCACTCAAAATTACACCACGCAGGTTTAATACTACATTATTTGATAATTCAAATTCAACGCCCTTGAATAATTTTTGAGAATCATCAGTGAATACGCACATGAAAAGATTGACGTCTGGTTTATGTGGACCGAACCAAAGGCCAAGCAAAATCATATTTTCCCGTTTGAATCTGACATGATATGGAAGCTCATTGATGACAAGATAAAATGGCCATATAGATATTTTTGATGACTTATATAGAGGCACGCCATCTGAATTCCACATAAATGAAATATTATTTGTATTACTAAAAAATCCACTCTCAATCAATTTTACATAAGCAGAACTATCATAAATGTCTTCATAATTATTGCAGTTCAATTTTTGACGTGTAAATTTATGACGTATTAAACCTCTAAATTTATTTGATTGGAACATTTTATGAAGTTGTTTTAGAATTGGAATTTGAATGAAATAGCCGAGCTTGGTTTTATCAATACAAATATCACATTCAAAAGTACTTTCTTCTAATTTTTTTAAATATCCCGAGCAATAATAATGTTTTTCCAAATGAGTACCAATATTTTTGAAAATTTTATTGAATTTATACATTGTTTCTACGCACAAATTTGGACTAATGCAATGATTAGAAACTAGAGAAAGAATAGACGCGAAAAGGACACCAGTCAATTTAAAATGTAAGAGAAGTGATAGTAATTGCATTACATGCTCAGCGACAGTTGAAGATGTCCCAGGATATAGGGACTCTTTGGCTTTATCTAAAAAAACACCGTCTTTTTCGTCTTCGTCGTCTGTATCAGTTTCATTATCAGACTCAATATCATCCCCGATTTCATTGTTTGAATCATCGCCACTGTCTTCTTCGCTGCTTGTATTGTCTACATCTGACAGACCTTCATTGAGGAAATATTTATTATGAATTGGATGACGATCATCTAGTGCATCCCCATAATTTTCATCTGTATCATTTAACCCTCAGGGTACGGACTATAAAAAAGTTACGTTCAGTACGGACTGGGTTAGCCTAACCCGGCGACTTTGATTGGGTGTATATCGAGCTGTACTTTGTCAATTTGAATAAACTTTTCTTTCATTTTGTGTAAAATTATCTCAAAAATATGGTAGAATTGTCAGATTAATCATTAAACTGATAGAAAAAAAATTATAATGAAAAATGTGAACGGGTCTTGAAATTTTTTTGTAGAAAATCATTTTTTTTTCAAAATGCTGTAACTTCTTGAAAAAAAAGATATTAACATTGTATAGCTCGCGTTTGAAAGGTAAAAAGTAGTTCTTTTGAATGTCCATAACGGTTTTTTGATTCATTCCAAAAACTATATTTTTTTTGAAAAATGAAAATACGCGTTTTTTTGAGTTAGCAAAAAAACGTTGTTTCGTTGATTTATGATGATAAAAGTTAAAAATAATTACTTTGAGCGTAGAAAAATTGTTTCACAGATATTGTTGAGTAGTATCATATGAATCAACACAAAAAATAATTGTTAAAGACAAATATTTATTATCAAAAAGTTACAAAATATTACATGTCATATTACATAGTATTGCCGCACTCGCAGCACAGTTTCGCTACGTGCTCTTTACACATCGCCTTATGACATCTAAGACACTTATAATAAGTTTTTCGGTCAAGGGAACTTGGACATAAGTTACATCTCTTTTGCTTTGGAAGTTTATTGTCGACAAACTCATCGTGATGTCCATTTCTTCTGGCAACTCACGAGAATCCAAAAACTCTTCAATCGTATTTCGCAGTGCTATCCTCAGAGTAGGTTTTGCCAATTTTTTAATCAGAGTAGGTTTAACTAATTGCAACGCCAGCTCTCGAAGATAATCAAGTCGTTTCAGAGGTGCATTGAATTGATTAAGATTGTATAAAATGAAAGAATTAACGCCAGCCTGATCGAGCATTCCATAAAAAGATCTAACAGGCCATCTACTTGTCTTGCGAGCTGTCGTGTATTGATGACATTTAAAATCATAATAATCGGTGCCGCCTTTGATTTTGTTGTAGAATTCAATCATTTCCGGTTTTCCACTTCGTTTATCTAGTTTACCTGTTTGATGTATCGATGATAAAACTAATACAATTTTTTTTTCTTAGGATTGTATGACAGCAAGGTTTTTTTTTCTCAGTAACAGAATCTAATATTCGGAGTATCTTTGGATAAAGTTTTGAATTGAGCAGGAATCTCTCGTTTATTTTTTTTTATTGTACCTATCAAAGATAAATTGTGATCTTTTTTCATCATTTCTACAAGGGACAAAGAGGTAAACCAATTATCGCAAGTTATATTACGTTCGGTGTTGTACAATGGCTCGCTCAATTTGCGCACGTAATACGTAGGAATCGGTTCGCCTTCTAATCTATCAGTAACAGTTCCGCAGTAAGGGATCGCATTGATCATATAGTGAGTGCTTGCATCATTTAAAGAAATGATTTTTAAACCATACTTGTCTGGTTTAGAGGGGATGTACATTTTAAAAGAGCATCGACCTCGAAAAGAAAGCAACTGCTCGTCAATAGTGGTATTTGTGCCGGGCTCGTAGTTGTCCATACAATTTTTAATAAATATTTCCCAGATCTCTCGTATGTGTGTGAATCGATCTGTTGCTTTCTTTCGGCTCGAGTATCTTTATCATCGAATCGCAAACTTTGAAGAATAAATGTAAATCGGAGCAGAGAGATTCCATTTGTGCCCGCTCTTGCCGACCAGGTATGAAGGGCAGCCGCGTTTGCGCGGCGGGGCGCCTCTCGGAGCAGCTGCTTCTTCTTTGTCTGACAGTGGCTCTCCATCAGATTCTGCCTCTTCGTCGGCGTCTGTTTCAGAATCGTGGGAACTTTCCTCTTCCGCATCTACGGCGTCGTCGGTGTCACTGTCGTTCTCTGTAGCGCTGTCCTCCTCGTTTTCATTATACAACTCCTCCAAAGCAGCAACGCTTCGAGTGATTCGACGCGTTGTCATGTTTTTAATGCGTGTTCTGTAATAAAAAATTACAAGAAACAAAATTTAATTAGTTATAATTCACTACGAGCAGCAAAGATTCCGATATAAGATGTACGTTCAAGTGATTGAGATCTACTACAATACTTCGCTTACACCATGTACAACGCGTTATTTTGAGGTTAGAATCTACAAAATTAAGTAAAGAGTACGTATTCTTACTTAACATTCTATTCCTCCAGCGGCAAACAGACGAAAATTAAAACTTTATATTTTTGAAAATTTAAGATTTTGTAACGTTGGGTACGGACTGGGTGTACCACACCCGAGCACAATGTTCATATGTGTCTAGCTCGGACACAAAGCGGAGACTGACTCTGCCGCTTGGGCCTCTAATAGTGTATACCTATGAGTGTTTTCTCCCCCTGGTCCGGACCCCCACCACCGACTTCTCTTCGTATGGTGCTTCTTTCAAATTTCGCTCGGGTTACGGTAACCCAGTCCGTACCCTGAGGGTTAAGATATCATTTTAATTTCTTACGAGTATTTTCCGTTTGTTTTTTAAAGAATGACAGAATGTCTGAAAACGCATCTCGTCGCTTGGGAGGAAGAATGTTCCATTTCAGAAACTATCTATAAACGTTCCATTTCAGAAACTTTCTATAAACAGTGCCATTTCAGATTGACAATTATAGAAAGTTATAGAAGAATGTCGCTTGCGCGGACTCTTACTCGCTGTCCTTTTGGCATAGAGAAAATTATTTCAATCATTCAAGATAATTCATCCTAATGACTGTCAACTTGCAAAGAGTTCTATGTGCACATGATTGCACTTGAAATACTGAGCGAAATCGCAAAGGGAGATGCTATAGTGCATGTACTCGTACATGGCAGAAAAGAAAATATTCAATGTATTGTGAGAATACAAAAATGATAATATCTTACTAGGAGAGTGCACACCCCCCGGGTCACCAATCTTGACCAAAATTTGAGGAATCTCTCCTGATACTATCACTAGAGATCCCTGGAAGCCACAGGGTCTAACGCTCAGCCATTCCTGAGAAAAATAATAAAACATATTATGAGATTTTTCAATTATTGGCGGTCCAGGGCATAACATTGCATATGCTATTTGAATGCATATCAATACCCGCCAACCATATGTACCAATCAATTTTTTATAAATTTGACTCAAAGATGAACTCTAAGACTATCTTGACAAATTTCCACTGGTTTTAGGCATACTTCCCTTATAGAATGTATAAGGGTCTCAAGCGCTAACCAGATTATCATGGGAAACATGTTAATGTCATACCACTTCCCACCCAACAAAACACGCATTTATCTTGAGCCCAACCATGAATAGATATCAGAATATATATTCTACACTTGAAAAAGAAAGGAAATACCGTCAACACTACTGCTTTCTTCCCTACAGTCCAGAACACTTGAATTTTTGACGTTAAACAGTCGTATCTATTCAAAACTGTGTCTGGACTTACAATATCCTCATGCGTGTGGATATTTCTTGAGCCTATAGGACTGAGACACATGAGACAGAAAAAATGTACCTACTCACCTCAAGTAACATGCGCTTCATAGATATGATGCTGCAAAATAACCTATCCCTTACATGCATGTTGACAACACTGCAAGTTTGTTGGGGATTAGTTTTTGCACAAACCTGTTCCTTTTTCTTGAATCACCATTATATTCACCAGCTCCCATTGAATGTGTACCCTCTAGCATTCACAGAAATGATGTCCTGTGAAGGGAGAAAAATAACACTCCAAGCCTCGTCCACTCATGATTGTACTATTGAAGTACCTGAAAATGAAAACACAAAGAACCATTTTCTTTGAATGTTCTAAATAATCAAATAATAATTAAATGATTATCAAATAATGATTAAAAAAAATTATATTATTAATATCCAACTCACTCTAATATTGAATCGCTTTCTCCAAATAATTTAATAAGAAATTATATAAAAAGCAGCAAAAGTAGTACAAACCCATATATTGCATGTAAAGTTGCAGCATTTGAATTTCACATCAGATCATAGCTCACTGGCATCTCACAACAGTCAGTGATAACTTGTTGCGCCAACGGATGGCCGACACTTATCCTGTTGTTTCGGTTTGGCACATGTGGTGCTGTGTAACTCTGTGTACAACTATGGATAGTGCTGTGGAAGTGAAACTCTTTCTAAAATTTGGGTCTGGGAAAATTCTCCTACCGGATCATGAAGGAACGCTGATTGCTGCAGAAAGGATCATCAATCATCAGATAAGTACATAGTGTAACCTAAACTTTTAACCTTTCAATTCAAAGAAAATGATTCTTTGTGTTTTCATTTTCAGGTACTTCAAGAGTACAATCATGAGTGGACGAGGCTTCGAGTGTTATTTTTCTCCCTTCATAGGACATCATTTCTGTGAATGCTAGAGGGTACACATTCAATGGGAGCTGGTGAATATAATGGTGATTCAAGAAAAAGGAACAGGTTTGCGCAAAAACTAATCCCCAACAAACTTGCAGTGTTGTCAACATGCATGTAAGGGATAGGTTATTTTGCAGCATCATATCTATGAAGCGCATGTTATTTGAGGTGAGTAGATACATTTTTTCTGTCTCATGTGTCTCAGTCCTATAGGCTTAAGAAATATCCACACGCATGAGGATATTGTAAGTCCAGACACAGTTTTGAATAGATACGACTGTTTAACGTCAAAAATTCAAGTGTTCTGGACTGTAGGGAAGAAAGCAGTGGTGTTGACGGTATTTCCTTTCTTTTTCAAGTGTAGAATATATATTCTGATATATATTCATGGGTGGGCTCAAGATAAATGCGTGTTTTGTTGGGTGGGAAGTGGTATAACATGTTTTCCATGATAATCTGGTTAGCGCTTGAGACCCTTATACATTCTATAAGGGAAGTATGCCTAAAACCAGTGGAAATTTGTCAAGATAGTTTTAGAGTTCATCTTTGAGTCAAATTTATAAAAAATTGATTGGTACATATGGTTGGCGGGTATTGATATGCATTCAAATAGCATATGCAATGTTATGCCCTGGACCGCCAATAATTGAAAAATCTCATAATATGTTTTATTATTTTTCTCAGGAATGGCTGAGCGTTAGACCCTGTGGCTTCCAGGGATCTCTGGTGATAGTATCAGGAGAGATCCCTCAAATTTTGGTCAAGATTGGTGACCCGAAGGGTGTGCACTCTCCTAGTTAGTTACCAGCTTTTTAAGTACTCAATATTCCTGAGTGCTTGAATCGCTTGAGCAAAAAAATCATATTGTCGTTAGACATTTAGGAATGCCGCATCACTAAAAATCACTTTGATCATATTGGGCTTCTCAATTTTATACAGTAAATCGTCAAGTCGCAGAAGTTTATTTCGATTGTTATCCTCTTTCACGCCGCCCGTAGCCGAGGCAAATTCCGAAATATGAGAAAAGCTAGCAGTGTCGAAGATGCTTCGCCGAGAGCAGGCCAATAAACCCCGATGCAGGGGATCGGGCCTTCAGTGTGCTTGTCGCAGTAAAGCGAGGGCTGCCGCAGCATGCCACGAGTAGATGATGGTCCTGAAGGCCTTTGGCTACTTCCCTGCTTTTCGGGCCTCGGACCTCTTTTGCATGTAGAAATAATTAGAGAGAGACGGAGAGAGGGGTCGTAAATTTTTCCTTTGCCGTACAATGAGATGAATAGAATTTTAAGAGGGCGCTACTTGTAAATTTGACATACATTTTCAATTAAATACTTTTTGCGATTTTCTCGATGCTCAATTATTCGGAAGGTGGTGATGGAAATAATCATTTAAACGAAATTCGATTATCTCTGTAACTTTTCCCACTAGAAGCCAAGCTGTAATGCAAAGTTACCCTGACCCAAATCTGAGTTTTGGGAAACGTAGCGGATCCCCTTAACTTAACCGTACTCATAAAGTATTATACTAGCAGAATGTCTCATGAATCGAATAATGAATTCTTGTTGACTGAATAATGGTTAATGGTATTACTTTTACTTATAATTACAATGTTTTGGATGGTGAAGTTTACTAATATGACTTGTCCTCGTGTGATCCTGAATGAACCTAGTGATAATCTTGTAACCATTACTATAAATTTATCTCAGTGCAGGTTAATCATAACAAGTTACTGTTGATAAATGAATCAAAAATGCAGGGACATCAAACATCGGAGTTTGCCATGTATATCAAATTATTATACAAGGAGCCACTAGAACTGCGTTCAATATGATTCACATACAAGCTATTTTGAGACGCGTATCGAACTGCGTATGATGAGGCAAATGAGTCGAACTGCCTTGCATATTGACTTCAGCGCTTCATGGCTTTTTGATTATCGTATAACATTTGAACTCTGAGTAACTCCTTCGTCAAATATCAGTTCCATTCACATCAAATTACGTTGATGAGCATAGAACTATTTTTATCCAGAATCTGAACATAATCAGATACTATTGGAGGTGTATATCACAACTCATGTATCTCTAGCGTATCTAATCACGTGTTGGAAGTAACATAGGAAATGGATGTCTCGTACGATATTCTAAGTCATTCTGGTAAATTTCTGGTTGATAGTGTCTGAAAAAAAAAACGCGGCCAGGCTACTGAAATTATTGCCATTTTTTCTGTATCTCCATGCCAAAGCACACAATATGTCCTCTTCATTCTTCTCAAACACATGTTCTCCATAATACTACTGAAACTTTCATGGAAAAAAGTCTGTGTATATTTGTTTTAAAAGATCAAGTTGCACACTTCCATAGGCTCGAACATGGTGAAAATTTCGATATGCATGCAGTTCAAATCAATCTCTTATATTTCAAACTCTTGCCAATCACACTGAATATCTCATCAGGAGTGCTAGGTTTTGATGCTTTTTGAGATAATGATAAATAGAGATGTTTTATTTCAGGATGTGATATTTTCTTTTATAGGGAATATTCAAGCTCATCAAGCTTCTCCAATGGAAACACATCACTCTCAGAACCAGTGTCAAAACTGAAAGCATGGAAAAAATTACCAAAGATTTTTTAAGAAGAGCTACTCTTGAGAAGATATGTATTCAGAATATCCAAGGTAAAAATCCAGATCAGGATCATTCCGAAATGGTTATCTCATGATGACTTTGCTTATTTATAATGAAAATTTCCAACCCTAACATCTGAAACCAAGTTAGTCACTACTTCCAGAGTATTTGGATATTTTGATTAAATAGAGGCGGTAGATCCTTTATATTGAATCCACGTGCACCACCACCTCAAAAGTCTGTTTTCGAGTATGAAAGGAGTGGCTTCTTCATCCCAGAGTATCGTAGAGTGTTCTTGGATGGCTCAATTCTCAAAGAAACTGTGACTAAAATAGCTTTTCAAATAACCCTCAATTTAAGATTCGCAAAAATTTTTCCTAGAGCCACAAGCTGAAAGTAGACAAAGTCAACTTGAGGTTTCGAGACCGGATTCATTTTTCCAAATATTAAAGTTTTTACAGAAGAAAAACAATATTTTTCCCTTCTTCAATAGTCTTGTCTCCGACTCTCCAAAACTAATATGGGGCGTTCTTCGTCAACTCTCCGGAGCCGGCGCGCGGACGCTAGAACCTCACGTTTTCGACGCTTGTTTTCGACTCTATATGACCCATATCTAAATAATGTTGGATATGCTATCAATGTAGTTTTTTCTCAGCTTTCCGATGGTGAATTTAGTTTTCCAAATTTTTTACATTTTCACAAAAAAAAAAAACACAAAACAGGCCATATCTCAAAAACCTATTTTTTTCAATTCTTTTAAGTAGTCTAGATCGAAAGCTGAAGTTTTTTTACGTTGATATAGTTCTTTTGAAAACCTAATTTTTATATTTGTATTCGAGTAATTGAGTAGTGAACATGAGAAAATGCGCCGCGTCGGGCCGGGCCGCGCCGTGCCGCGCCGCGCTGACTCCACGCACTCCAGCTCAAGTCTTCTGCTCACAAGAGTGCCGAAATCGGAATATATTTAATATCCATACAAGTCTCTATCTGTTGGATAAACTACTATCTAGCGTAGATTATGTACTCATTTGGATTATGGACTGAGAATCGACATTATTTCATTTCACATTCTTTGACCTACGTTTTGGCTTTGATATTGAAGACTCTGCCATACTATGTATCAACTGAACTACTTTTTCAGTTCGTTTTGATCTAGGAAAAATTTCATATTCCTCAGCAGATGAAATTTTTTTGACCATCAGTCTGTCATTGGCAGTTGGTATGAACGCATGAAATTGCAGAGTACCTGCATAGCAAAACACTTATCAAATCTTTCTTTCAATTTCAGTTTAGCTCGTTCATAATCTTCTTTTTTACTATCAAACACCATGGTTTCTTTACAGTGATTTCTTGCCCATTCAAATAAAACTTCTGCGGTTAAAATATGATTATTTGCAGAGCGTTGTAAACTTGCTCGTTTAGCACCTCGTTTCACATTAGCTCCAATTCCATCACATGCTCCCTTCCCATGTGCGGTCGCACAAAAATGCCATTCCGCGGGAATGTCAAAATCTATCTCATGATTAATAAGATTAGAGAAACTTTTCTGATTTTTGAAGTGTTGACCCGCTCCATCGGTACTATAATAAATTTTCTTTGGTTTGTATTCTTTCCTCAGGTAATTTATGATTATTTTTTAGTATACATGAACTGCAATAGTGTCATGAGATAAATTATCCGAAATAATAACCAAACTTTTGTGTTGAAGTTCATTATTCCTCTGAAAGTAGATAACTACTGTGAAAATTGTTGCCTGATTATTATTCCAGTGGAAAGATTGAGCTGAATTCTGTACAACAAAAGCATAATTTACAGCAAAATCAAAACAAACTAAGAATTCTCCTTCTAATAATATTTTTTTCAAATCATGAATGAATACAGACTGTTTTCTGGCAAAAAGTCGTGAGTTTTCAATTTCATTAATTTGTCACCCAGCAAGTTCAGATATCTGAAATTCAAAGAAAGATTTGATAAGTGTTTTGCTATGCAAGGTACTCTGCAATTTCATGCTTCATACCAACTGCCGATGACAGACTGATGGTCAAAAAAATTTCATCTGCTGAGGAATATGAAATTTTTCCTAGATCAAAACGAACTAACATAACCCAAATGAGTACATAATCTACGCTAGATAGTAGTTTATCCAACAGGGAGAGACTTGTATGGATATTAAATATATTCCGATTTCAGCACTCTTGTAAGCAGAAGACTTGAGCTGGAGCGCGTGGAGTTGTAGCGTCCCGTGCACGTGCCGCGGAAGGCCAGCGGTCATCGGCATCGGCCGGAAAAATGTGCAGACGGAGGATTTCGCGATCGCCCGATTGACGCGTCGCGCTCCCCGATTGGGCGACAGATCGAGCTGACTGTTGCACCTGACACGAGCCGAGACATTAAATACGAGCTCCCTTGCGGACTCGTAGTACTAACTATCCACCCAGCCGTCTCGTGCAGGTGTAGAAGAAGCTCTGGTTACCCGTCGTTGGACGCGACGTCAAGAGGACGACCTCGAAACTCTCCGCCTTAGTGACTTTAAGTTTTAGTGACAATAAGTGTAATTTAAGTGAAAGGACGTAGTGATTGTTTAAATTGCGTGCGCCATTATTATCGCCAGTCGACTAAACAAGTCGGGATTGTAAGGATAAGTTATTTTAAAATTTTATATATATTTTATTTCCCCTTATTGTACGACTTGGAAACTCGTACCGTTATCTATAATAATTATACTATTTGTTTAAATAAACGTATGACTTGGAACCTCATACGGTTAGTATAAGTATAGTATGAGTTATATCGCCCCTTCGCGACTTAGCGTAATATCATAATATCGTACGATACTACCGAGTATATTATAAAATATTGTATTTCTCTATTTCTCTATATATTATAATAAACCTAATAATAATTACATCTACTCTTCTGAATTTTTCCTCTCTCCGTCTAATAATTGTATTCTTAAAGTAAATTCATAACTATAACATTCCCGATCTCGCTTCACGTGTTAACCCTTGCGAATAACGTGTTGATCTTTGTGATTAGCGTGTTAATCTTTACGATTAACGTGTTAATCTCCGTGATTAACGTATCAACTCACCACCCCGGATTAACGTGTTAATCTTCGTGATTAACGTGTTAATCTTCGTGATTAACGTGTTAATCTTCGGGATTAACGTGTTAATCTTCGTGATTAACATGTTAATCTTTGAGGCTAGCTCGTTGATCCTCGAGACTAACTTAAACGTTATTGTCTGCGGGATAACAAACAAGAGTTAACCCGATTAAACCGACTGCATGCTGTTAATCGCCAGGAAGCCGATCTTCAGAGGTAAGCAGGCACAAGAAAGGCCAGGGCCTAGAGCGTTTCTCTTTCTTTTCTTTATAATACTAGTCCGCCCTTCAGGCCGGACACGACATTTTGGCATCCCTTGTGGGGAACGCTCGATTTGTGGTTGCTTGCTTCTGTTTGAGCGTTCAATTCGTGTTTGTTTGCATTTGATGTCAGATCGTAGTGATATAGCTCGCAGAGTTAGAGGCGATCTGCGATGATAACACAAGGTGCCGTCGAATGTTTTTAAAAGAATCTAAATGGATACCGAAAGAGAAAAATTTGAATAGATCCTTCTCTTCTTCCTACACCGGATCATAGCATAAAACATTTTTTTTTAATACCCTGTTATTTAATGATTGTCCCTTCCGTCAAGATTAACATTCTATCCAAAATATAAATTATCACAGGCACTATCAAAATATAAAAACCAACGTACGCAATTACTTTTAACACGATAAACAACCTGTTTAACATGGTTAACAACATGGTTAAAATAGTTAACACGATCAATAGCAAGATTAACATGAGGGTTAACACAATGATTAATTCACGAGGATTAATGTGTTAACCTCGGGATTAACGTGGATTAACACGAATATTGACTCATGAAGTTCAACATGTTAACCGCAAGGTTAACAATAGGGTATTTACACACGAAATTTTGAGTTGACCTACTAATTTACCTTCAGATACGACAATATCTAACATTCTTGAACATCATCAGTTTTTCGTGCTTATAGTACTTCTAGTAATTTAACATGCGGCACTTATCGGCAGAGTCGCTAAAATTCTTAATAAAACGTGGATT
>JAJGXB010000801.1:0-25425 GCA_020882725.1 Aphelinus certus
GTTCACGTGTTGAATTGATTGATTGAAAGATCCGTTCGCAACCTCTGCAAAATGCTCATGCGACTACCTACGCATGTAGGCTAACTTATTATTATACTTCTTATCAGCTAGGCTAGCCCGCTTTTGTAAAAATCTAGAAAACATAAATTGAAGAAACTTATTATATAATATGCCACGCCCTGGCTATACTTCACTCTCGAGATGCACGACGGAGGGTAATGCAATCATCGCCTGCAGATGATAACGCAGCGCGTCTTGATTACCGTGCGCCGTATCTCTCTCATTCGCATACTCATTCATGACTATCGTCTCTCTGCACTGTCGAACAGCTGAGCTGCTCGCGTCGCCGTTGGACTCGTGTGGGGCGGAGGGAATGACGAAAGCTGGATCTTCATTGTTGTCGGGGAAATCGATGGAAAATTCAAAATTCTGGGCGGGGCAAGGCTGGGCCATAACACTCTAAAGCAATTGTTGCACGACCTGTTATCAAATGTCAATATACTCCATATTAATTGACTCATGTTTTCACTCAATTCGGATAGAGTGTACTGAGATCCAAAATTTATGTCAAGTAGTTACATACATTTCGAATACATCTACCAATGTTGAGATAGAAAGAACTAAAATCACAAATCTATGTCAAGCGGTTAAAGAACTAGTATGTACCACTTTGGAAGGGTTCAGTATTAAATCCATAATAATTCGAAATTAAATAAAATACTCCGTAATCGAAATTATCTTTCTCATAATCCAAGTAACGATTTTCACTAGAATCTCAAATCCCTATGATAACTACATGAATGAAACTTTTTACATTACAATTCTTAAAGTTTGTATGTTACAGTTCTACATCATGATATCGGAAGAAGTATTAACATAATAATATAGAGTTAAAAGAAAGATATAACATCATTAATCGTAGTATCTGGTGATTTTAGACAAACGCTACCCATAGTTCGTCATGGATGCGAGACACGAATTATAGAATCATGAGTAGAAAGAAGTATTCTATGGAGATCATTTACATGCTTAACATTGGAGAAGAATCTTCGATTAGTAGATGTCAGTAGCAATTTTAAAACATGGCTTTTGGATATTGGAAATAATAGAAATTGTACACAATTTGAAATTGATAATAATGTTAGAGAAATTCCAAAAAAATTTATCACAAATAATAATCTCATTGATAACATATTTGGATCAGAAATTAACGAAAAAGATTTGGTATCAATAAAAGACAAAGTTATACTCTCACCAAAAAATCAAGATGTTTTGATAATTAATGAAAATGTTGTTGAAAGAATTCATGGTGAAAGGGAGGTATATCTAAGTATTGATTATATAAAAGATGAAGAAAAGAATAAGTTATGCGAAAATATTCCTATTGAATATTTCAATTCTTCAACACAAACAGATTACCACCTCATAAGTTGATATTAAAAATAGGAGCTTTTGTCATTTTATTAAGAAATCTCAATTTAAGCAAAGGTCTATGTAATGGAACGCGTTTAATTATAAGAAAAATGATAAGTTGGACTATTCATGCCGAAATAATTACAGGAAAATTTACGGGAAAAATAGTGTTGATTCCAAGAATAGATTTGATTCCATCTTCAGAAGGAATACCTTTTTATATGGTAAGAAGACAATTTCCGATAAGATTAGGTTTTGCAATGACCATAAATAAATCACAAGGACAATCATTCACGAATGTTGGATTGTATATGCCATCACCTGTGTTTAGCCATGGATAACTATATGTAGCCTTATCTCGGGTGAAAAATGAATACAATCTAAAGATCAAATTATCAAGAAATTCAATGCTTATAACAAGATGTGATGAGGCAAAATGCCCATCACACATGTATGAACAAGGTGAGACACGAGTAAGCGAAGCGTCGGGAGCTGCACGCACACACGTCAGACATATATAGTATAGAATCGGGTATAAGCCGAACGCGCGGGCATGGCAGAGTTTACGGAGAAGTAAACAAGACGGTACCCGCACAGCATTAGAGAGAGAGAGAGAGAGAGAGAGAGAGAGAGAGAGAGAGAGAGAGAGAGAGAGAGAGAGAGCCAGAGAGAGAGAGAGCGTGTATACGACACGCACAGCGCTGGAGAGAAAGAGAGCGCGCGCGACTATACCCGCGCAGCACAGGAGAAAGAGAGATAGCTGCACGTAGCTAAGCAGCAGCAGCGGGCAATCGGCGCCGAAGAAAAGAGAGCGGCCCGGCTAATTGCCGAAAGGCGAAGGGTCACCCGCTCTCTCTCGCGACAGCCACGATAGCGATCGGACGCGACTCGCGGACCACGTGCGCCGAGGTCACGCGAGCCGATACGGCAATGCGATCCCCGCACCCGGGATCGACGCGGCAGTGAAGGTGCGGTGCAACGGCGACGGGCCGCGACATCGCCCGGGGCCGACCAGCCGCCCAGTCGACGACACCGAGGAGAAGCACGCAGCATAGGCGAGAGCTAGCACCGACGAGCAACGCAAGCGGAGAGACGACGAGCGCCCGACCGGGAGGCCCTCATAATGGTGTGAGTGAGTACGGCAAGTTCTCTCAGCGGCCACCTAGACTCTCTTCTCTCTCTCTCTCTCTCTCTCTCTCTCGCACGTATGCGACAATGTCTTCTCTCTCTCTCCCTCTCTCTCTCTCTCTCTCTCTCTCTCTCGCACGTATGCGACAATGTCTTCTCTCTCTCTCCCTCTCTCTCTCTCTCTCTCTCTCTCTCTCTCTCTCTCTCTCTCTCTCGCACGCATGCGACAACGAATTCCCTTCGCGTGCGCGACGGCTTGTACAGCCGAAATATGCAATTGATCGACGAATGGCACGAACGTTGTTGAATTAAGGTTTCTCGCGAATACGCGGCTTGGCTCCCGATACTCTCGGCTACTCGTGCAGCCGGAGTGTAATTAGGCTTAGAAAAATACAGCCGCAACGGCTATAAAATGGATGCTTGTAACGCAGAAAGTCAATTAATTATATTAGTTAGATACTTTTGAATCAAATAGTTTTGATTCATCCTCCCCTCCCCTCTCACCCTCGCGCATATCCCGTTCCACAGGTTGCAGCGGACAGCGGAGCGGAGCCGGGAGAAATTCGCTCTGCACCTACATTGCCTACACCGTCTCGAGGTAGGCTTATCAACGGACCCCCCATCTCCGCGGGTCTCCTGCCAACAGGTGGAGACAGTATATGTGAGTAAAATATATATACGCAGGTTGCAGCAGCCGGAGACACGAGACACCCTTCCGAGGAGCCCCTCAAAGCGAGGAGTTCCTCCTCGCTACGAGGAGGAACTCCTCGTAGCGAGTAAGAGATTTTCGAGAATTAGGACTAATTTACTGTATATCTGTTCGTGTAAGAAAATCACGTAGGATAACAACAATTCATTCATTATTATTACAATATTATAAAATTACTTACATAATAATGTGTTGAAAATGAAAATGTTACAATATTGTGTTCAAAATGTATTACGCGCTGAATATCACGGCAGCGTGAAAGGAAAAAAATAAAGAATTCAATCATGTTAATAAACATGCGCTGAATACCACGGCAGCATAATCATTGAGAAAATATTACGTATTTAAGCATGTTGATGAAGTTTATGCGCTGAATATCACGGCAGCAAAATGAAAGGAAGAATTTAAAATTTAATTATATTCATGAACATATATGCGCTGAATACCACAGCAGCATAATCATTAACCCATTAGCGCCTGAACGGACACGGCAGAAAAAAAACTTCAGCAATGTTTTTCTCGAAAACTATGGACTTGAAGGAACAATTTTTGAGTACAAAAAAGTCTTAAAATTAGTCAAAGAATACCCTAAAATTTTTTGAGAACCGTAAGAGAAAATTTTTTGAATTTCCATCAAAATTTGTAAACCAAAATTTGTGAAAAATCGATTGAAAAATCTGAAAAAAATTACGGTGCGAATTCGGGTCAGACCGATCGGAGGATCCTTGAATTGGCTTTCATGTTTCATGGGTAAAACTTTGAAAATATTGATGCGTGGTCGTGAAATGTGGAAAAAACTAATTTTTAGAGAGTTTTACAAGATTGATCGTTAAAAAAATCGATCAATCTGCGTCACGATGAAAATTTGAATTAAACAGATCGCTGAAGCTCATTGAGCGCTTCAAGTTTTCATTGTTAAAAATTTAAATATGTTAATGCGTGGGCGTGAAGTATGTAGTTGAGAATGGATGGTTTATTTGTGATTTGTATTTTCATCGTGACGCAGATTGATCGATTTTTTCAACGATCGATCTTGTACAACTTACTGAAGATGATTTTTTTTCCACATTTCACGCCCACGTGTCGAATTTTTCTAAGTTCCAATCATGGATGCGAAAGTCCATTCGATGTTCTTCTGACCGAACATACTCGGAATCAAACTATATCATAATTCCACGTATTTCTCTGAACCCTTAAAAATTACAAAGGAAACCCCCAATTTTCAAGTACGTACTTCACGCCTACGCATCAACATATTTCAATTTTTCATGACGAAAAATTGAAGCGCTCAATGAGCTCTAACAAACTGTCATATTTAAATTTCCATCGTGACGCAGATTGATCGATTTTTTTAACGATCGATCTTGTACAACTTACTGAAGATGATTTTTTTTCCACATTTCACGCCCACGTATCAAATTTTTCTAAGTTTCAATCATGGATGCGAAAGTCCATTCGATGTTCTTCTGACCGAACATACTCGGAATCGAACAATATCATAATTCCACGTATTTCTCTGAACCCTTAAAAATTACAAAGGAAACCCGCAATTTTCCCCAACCCTCAATGAACTCTATCGATCTGTCTAATTCGAATTTTCATCGTGACGCAGATTGATCGAGTTTTTCAATGATTTATGAGGAACAACTTGCTAAACATCAGTTTTTCCCGCAATCCACGCCCACGCATCAATTTTTTCAAAGTATTGATCATGGATATGGAAGCCCATTCGATGTTCTTCTGATCCGACATACTCAAAATTGCACCATTTAATAATTTCACGTATTTTTCTGAACGAATGAAAATCACAAAATAAACTGTGACATGGCATTTTGCCCGTCACAAGGATATTCTCCATCAGGGAGAATCTCCGGGGCTCAGCCGCCTGAAGTTGGCGCTGAGTCCGCGCACGTGCGATCTATCGCCGTATCGACCGCGATCGAGCGCGCGCGCCGCCGGCGTGGAGCGACTTGTTGCGCAATCACGCCGGCAGTTGGATTTCCCGCGTGGCCTGGACAGCACGAATTCGACCGTGCCTGTCCCCTGGAGTTCGCCCCAGGTCTCCACGCGCCTCCACTCGCCCGTGCCCGCGTGCTCCGGCCGTGCGGCACCTTTTTGCGTCATCACCGGCAGCAGCCTCGGAAGCCACCGGTGAGCCTCCTGACTCCGCGCCGGTCGTCGTCGGGTACCCCGGGACGCCGCCAGCAGAGGCCCGCCGTCATCGCCGCTTCCAGTTCCGGCTCGGCAGGTAGGAGGTTGAGTGTTTGTGTGAGTGCAAGTGTCTGACCCGCGAGCTTGCCCGCGATCGCGTCGCGTCCGTGTCCGCGCCGCGCTCGCGTCCTCGCGATTTGTAGCCCTTCGGGAAATAATTATTGTTGCGTCTCTCAGCGGAGAGTATCCCACGGTGTGTGGCTCGACACCACCGTTGGGGTTTTTGTATTGTGATTTCCTTAATAAAGCTTCGGTACTCAAACTCCCCCGATCACGCGTAATCATTGCGGTTGTGGCGCGATTCCCTTCGTCCCAAGTGCCCCCCTGGAAAGAGATCCTCAGCCGGGCTATCCAGGATCGTCCGGGTCGTAGTTCGACACGACCCCGAGCTTCCTCCCCCTTCCGCCTACCACTCGACTCGACGGGCGCCGTCCTCACGGCGGCTGGCGCGCGAGTACACTCGCAAAGTCCGTCGAGCCGAGAACGCGTGAACGTGAACCCCCGTGTATCCAGGTCGCCCCGGTACGCGGGGGCCACCTCACAAAACCATCCATTCTCAAGTACATCCTTCACGCCCACGCATCAACATATTTCAATTTTCAACAATGAAAACTTGAAGCGCTTAATGAGCTCTACCGATCTGTCGAATTCAAATTTTCATCGTGACGCAGATTGATCGATTTTTTTAACGATCAATCTTGTAAAACTTTCTAAAAATGAGTTTTTTCCACATTTCACGACCACGCATCAATATTTTCAAACTTTTACCCATGAAACATTGAAGCCAATTCAAGGATCCTTCGATCGGTCTGACCCGAATTCGCACCGTACAATTATTTCATGGTTTTTCTCGATAGTTTATCGGCTGAGAAAAAAAACTCAAGCTGCATTTTTACATTTCTAATACCCACGCATCAATTTTTTCAAATTTTAAAATACGAGAAATGAAAGCGCCGGTGATTTCCTTTCGATCGATCTCATCAGTTTTCATGTGCGTCGCCTCCTTCATTGATATTTGTTTACATGAAATTTCCGGGAGGATTAACTTTATATTATTATGAATAATCTGAATAATATGATATAATCTGAATAATTTTGTCTAGGGACAAAAAAGTCTTAGTATTAGTCAAAGAAGACTTTCAATTTTTTTCAGATTTTTCAATCGATTTTCCACAAATTTTGGTTTACAAATTTTGATGGAAATTCAAAAAATTTTCTCTTACGGTTCTTAAAAAATTTTAGGGTATTCTTTGACTAATTTTAAGACTTTTTTGTACCCAAAAATTGTTCCTTCAAGTCCATAGTTTTCGAGAAAAACATTGCTGAAGTTTGAAACTACGATTTTTTCTGCCGGTCGCCATTTTGTATATATAAAAAATTTTTTTCGATTATGTATGGATAATAACTTTTAGTTATGGACCGAAAAGTGTCCGTTGAGGCGCTAATGGGTTGATGGTTATGCTGCTGTGGTATTCAGCGCATATATGTTTATGAATATAATTAAATTTCAAATTCCTTCTTTCATTTTGCTGCCGTGATATTCAGCGCATAAACTTCATCAACATGCTCAAATACGTAATATTTTCTCAATGATTATGCTGCCGTGGTATTCAGCGCGTAATACATTTTGAACACGATATTGTAACATTTTCATTTTTAACACATTATTATGTGAGTAATTTTATAATATTGTAATAATAATGAATGAATTGTTGTAATCCTATGTGATTTGCTTACACGAACAGATATACAGTTTATTAGTCCTAATTCTCGAAAATCTCTTGATATACTACATTTTTTATGAATATCTTATCTTTATTTGTTAGAATCTTTTTTTCTTGTTTCCTTACTTTTCCTTGTGAATTTGTTATAAGCATTGAATTTTTTGATAATTGGATCTTTAGATTGTATTCATTTTTTACCCGAGATAAGGCTACATATAGTTGTCTATGGCTAAATACAGGTGATGGCAAGTACAATTCAACATTCGAGAATGATTGTCCCTGTGATTTATTTATGGTCATTGCAAAACCTAATCTTATCGGAAATTGTCTTCTTACCATATAAAAAGGTATTCCTTCTGAAGATGGAATCAAATCTATTCTTGGAATCAACACTATTTTTCCCGTAAATTTTCCTGTAATTATTTTGGCGTGAATAGTCCAACTTATCATTTTTCTTATAATTAAATGCGTTCCATTACATAGACCTTCGCTTAAATTGAGATTTCTTAATAAAATGACAACAGCTCCTATTTTTAATATCAACTTATGAGTTGGTAATCCGTTTGGCGTTAAAGAATTCAAAAATTCAATAGGAATATTTTCGCATAACTTATTCTTTTCTTCATCTTTTATATAATCAATACTTAGATATACCTTCCTTTCACCATGAATTCTTTCAACAACATTTTCATTAATTATCAAAACATCTTGATTTTTTGGTGAGAGTATAACTTTGTCTTTTATTGATACCAAATCTTTTTCGTTAATTTTTGATCCAAATATGTCATCAATGAGATTATTATTTGTGATAAATTTTTTTGGAATTTCTCTAACATTATTATCAATTTCAAATTGTGTACAATTTCTATTTTTTCCAATATCCAAATGCCATGTTTTGAAGTTGCTACTGTCATCTACTAATCGAAGATTCTTCTTCAATGTTAAACATGTAAATGATCTCAATAGAATATTTCTTTTCACACATGATTCTATAATTCGTGTCTCGCATCCATGACAAACTGTGGGTAGCGTTTGTCAAAAATCATCAGATACTACGATTATTTTTCCACCAAATGGTTGATTGTTACCACATAAATCTTTGAAGAACGCATCTATTATTCCTTGAGCGCGTTTGGAGGTCATTGAAATTTCATCCCAAACCTTCATATTTTTCATCAATTTACTAAGATTAGAATTAGGATTTATATTGCATGTTGATTGTTCATTCAAATTCAATGGTAATTCAAAAGTTGGATGGACTATTTTACCGCCGATTAATAGAATAGCAGCAATACCAGTCCATGCAACTGATGTAATTGGTATACTTCCGTATAGACAATATTTAATTATTGAATTAAGTAAATAACTTTTGCCACTTCCTCCAGGACCATCAATAAAAAATAATTTTTCCATGTTTGCATCATTAATTGACTGCGATATTGTATCGAAGATATTTTTTTGATCCAATGTCAAGGTTGTAATATCTATTTTGGTATTGTTGTATGATTCTTCACTCACATCATCTGATATATTTTGAGAAATAATATCATGATCGATTCTAGGCAAACCAAAATGTTTTAACGACAAACCATGAGATATTATTATATTTTGAATAGATTTCAATGACTTTTGTACACCTACAGATTCGGGTAATTTTGTATCTATTAAATATTTTTAAATTTATGAAATAATGTAGGTCCATCGCAGGTTGAATCGAAAGACAGAATAAATGCGAAAAGTTGACATATGGAATGTGGAAATTGAAAATTATAATTCTCTTCTAAGCATTTGTCCCATTCGTCATCTGTTTTGAATAAGCCTCTTGCCACACATGCTTCATAAAATGTATCATAAATAATGTTATTATATGTTCGAATATCTTCAAATGATTGAGCACCTCGAATATGTAACAAGAGTAATCTAAGGAAAAATCTTTCGCGTTCCATAGGATTTACATGATACATCCTAACCAGAATAGGTTTATTGAATTTTTTTCTTTCTATCCATTGTTTTTTAGCTTTATGAAATACAAACTTTTGAGGCATTTCAGAATAAAGTAATGTTCTTGCGTTTAAATGATGCATGTTATCTTGTTTATTGCCAGAAGCACTCTGAAGCAACTCGCTCGTGTTCACACTTGAACGCTCGCTCGTGAAGTAAAGCGCGGTCGTCGCGCAGCGCCACCGACACATTGAGCGGCCGGTAAGGGAGGCGGTCTCAGTCGGCAAAGCCCTTCACATTCTTACACTCCCTCTCTGAATTTCTTGCAGTGAATTATCAAAATTCTTAATTTTGTGACACACTTGTTTTTGAGTTATGTCTCCGTCTGATTTATTGTCACACCAAATAGTTACTGGAAGCATAGTTTTACCCATGGAATATCTAATTGCCTTGTCCAGTGATATTATTTCTGAGCATGTTTCGCTCATAGCTAGATACTCTGCTTGACATGTGGAGAGAGTGACATAGGTTTGTTTATGACTTCTCCAAGCTATGGAGTCTCCGTAAAGTCTAATTACGTAACCACTTGTAGACGAAGAGTCCTCCTGGTCTCTGAAACTAGCATCTGTCATAGCATCTAATTCATATTCTTTTCCTCTGAATGTTATTCCAAAATCGGGAGTCCCTCTGATATATCGAAATACTCTTTTTACTGATTGCCTATCTTCTTCCGAGGGATCGTTTTGTTTTCGGGCTAAGTAGTTTACAGCAAATGTTATGTCGAATCGAGTCGCATTCGCCAAATACATTTAGCTTCCTATGGCTTCTCTGAATGGAAATTGTTTGATACTTCTCTGAATGTCTTTATTTGCCTCTTCATTTTCAAGTTTTTGTCGTTTGTTTCTATTACTCACTTATCGCGTTTCCATCGGTGTACTTTGAGAGTGACAATCTTTCATGTTGAATTTTTCTAGGATGTTCTCCACGAATGAAGTTTGATGAATTTTGATGCACTTATTTTTCATGTCTCTTTCAATGCTACATCCCAGAGAACTCCTGGGTTCTCCTAGATCTTTTATTTCAAAGACTCTGATTAGATGACTCTTTATTTCATTCATCTTATCGTCATCATTCCAGATCATTAACATATCGTCTACATAAAGCAGTATGATCACAACTTTTCCATTCAATCTCCACGTGAACAAACATGGTTCATGAACATCGTTTTGCAACCCAAGTTTGCACATTCCCTCTGAAAATCTTTCAAACCACTTTTTCGGACTCATCTTGAGTCCATATAAAGCTCTGAATAACCTTAGCAATTTTGTGCTGGAAGTGATTTTGTCTACTTCTAGTCCCTCTGGAATTTCCATGTAAACTTCTTCACCCAGGAATCCATTTAGGAAGGCCGTCTTTACATCTAATTGGCAAATATACCAACTGTGGTAATTTGCAATGGCCAAGAGTGCTCTGACCTTTGACAGTTTTGAAACCAGTGCATACATCTCTTCAAGGGTGTAATCATTTTGGTCCTTGGAGCCTCTAATGACCAATCCCGCCTTGTACCGAATTTTTCCATCGGCTTCTATTTTCTTCTTAAATACCCATTTTGAGTCCAAGATATTTGGTTTGGAACCATCGGGCCTGTCTTTGGGTCTATCTACCAATTTCCAGACTTGGTTCGTTTGCATGGAATGGAGTTCTTCTTTGATGGCTGCTTGCCATTGTCCCTTTTCTCTGGATGTCATGGCCTCTGAATAATTCCCTGGGTCATTGTTTATTGATGCCAGTAAACAGTGAATTTGTTCATCTTCTAATTCTCCCTTTTCTGCTCTGTGTTGAAGAATTATCGTCGGGCCAGAATCGTTGCGTGTATTGCCCGCTTTTCCGGCGTGCGATTTCTCCATGCCTTGCTCTGAAATCTCTGAATCTTCTTTCGTTTTGCTTCTAGTCAGAGGACCTTTTACATTCTTTTCTTGACACTCTGAATTTTCTGTGGACCATTCTTTGTTGATTTTCTTTGGTCTTCCTCTTTTCTTCGGATGGGTTACTTTGTCTGAAGTTTCGATATTTGATATCTTTTCTTCTCTGAAGTCAAAATTAATTGGTTTGTCATTTTCACTCTGAATGTGTATTTCTCCGACAGATTCTTTTTCAAGCTTGTCATCTTCATAGCTGACTCTATAGACAATTTTCCCAAGAAATTTCACGTGTCTAGACTCAAGAAATTTTTTCGTCCGAGGATTGATACTGCGCTGAATTTTGTATCTGATTTGGGGAGTTTTATATACCCTATGCAGCTAAAACGTTTTACTCTTTCTAGATGGCATTTTCCATTTGGCGAGAATTTCTCTATTGGTCTTTTGCAGTCGATTGACTTATGAGGAGTTAAATTATATACATGCACAGCTGCTTCGGCTGCGAATTCCCACATAGTTGGTGGTAATCCTGAGCCTATCATGTTTGCTCTTATTTTTCTCTGGATGGTTTTGTTGAACCTTTCCGCAGTACCGTTCAATTCTGGGGTATGTGGCGGAGAGTAGTCTGGTTCAATCTTTTCCCTGTTCATTATATCTCTGAATTTTCCTCCAGTGAACTCAGTTCCTTGATCTGATCTCACATTGCACACTTTGGCGTTTTCACCTAGAAGGTTACGGGCAGAAGCTAAGAAATGATCACGAGCGTTTCCTGATTCATCCTTTGTTTTCAGGCAATATAATCTGGCATATCTCGAGTAATCGTCTACGAATACTATTATGTAGTTCTTCTGCCCTGGCCAAGATGTCGGGGATATTTTTCCCATAATATCTGTGTGTATGATTTGTAGTGGCCTTTCTGCTCGTTTCCTAGTGCTTAGGAACGGAAGTTTTTACATTTTTGACATTAAACATATTTCGCAATCAAGAATACTATTATCAAATTTGACTTTTTCTAGACTTTTTTCTAGGCTCTGAAGTTTCTTTAAGTAGTTAAGTGATGCGTGACCTAACCTGATGTGCCACAGCATTGCTTCACTACAGTTGATATTTTCTTTTGATCTACTTAAAGTATGCTGTACAGTCATTTCCTGGCGATCTTCGATGGATTCTAAATTGTCTACTTTAATTGTTTTCAATGACATATATTTATTATCCAAATCTGTGATTAAGTCTAAATTTGAATCAGTTTGTTCTGGCACGTCAGTATTGGTCCTACTTCGATAGGTTTGGTCCATGAGTTTCTCTACATTCTCCCTCCCAATCGCAGACGAGTTATCTTCAATCTCTGAATTTTCATTACTTATCTCTACTCCCTCCGAACCTGAGAGCAGGGCAGATATACTTGTCTGTGATTGTTCGGGAAACTCATCTAGCGACACTAACTTAGCTGTGCAGCTGAAGTTCTCGAAACAATTCATTGTAGTGTCAGTTTCATCGCAAATTTTCCTTACTTCGAACCTAACTATCCAATTTGGTTTAGCGTAAATTCCTTCAAAAATAGTTTTGTTGTTTTCTTTACAATACACTCTGAATTTTTTATCGTCGAGATCTATACTGTATCCCGCGTCTGCGAACTTTCGTAGTGAAAGCAAGTTCTCGGAAATTGTGGTCGCGATCACGTTTGTCAGTTTCATGCGGTGATTTGTTGGTGAATCAGTCTTCAATAAGAGATTTCCTTTGCCATCGATAATTATGTCCGCAAATTCATTCCTATTTGCACTCTTAATTACTTTACCCTCTGAATTTTTAAAATCTGTTACAATCATGCAGTTATTGACAATGTGATCGGTAGCGCCCGAATCTGCGGTAAACACTACATACTCTGAATTCATTTTAGTTTCATTTGATCGTTTGATCTTACCTTTTTCTTGTTGGACTTCGACTTCTACTTTGTTTGCTTTTGGTCCACCTGGCTGTTTGCCCCCTCTGCCTTTATTATTTCCGCGGAAATGTCCTCGACCCCCACCTCTACCGCCCCCTCTACCTCCACCTCTACCGTTATATCCGCCCTGATTTTTGCTCCTTTTGGAGTATGAGTTATCAGTATAGTCACTTTCTTTGCGCTTACCCTTTTTGTTGTTTGGACAGTCTTTGCCTTTGTGGTCTGTTATGTAGTTGCAGAAATAGCAGAACCATTTGTTGTTGTTTACTAGGTGGCAGTCACTTTGCCAGTGACCAACTTGATTGCAGCGAAAACACTTGTTTTCGTTGCTCCTTGGATTTGATGATTCTCTGGTTGTTCTGAATACTTTAGTTTGGTGATTTGGCTTCTCTGTATTCTTGCTATCTGGAACTTGTTCTCGCTTGTTTCAAAGCTTCCAGTGTCATCTCCTTACCTGTCACCTGAACAACACTCGAATCAGTACGTCTTATTTCAAGCATTACTCCGATTATTGCCTGATAGAATGCAGAACGTTTTTTTGTGGAGTTATGGGGTATTGATCGTCGCTCAATTCATGTTCCTTAATAAGTGAGTCAAACCGATCGCAAAAGGATTTTACTGTTTCATTTTTACTCATTTTGATTGTATACATCCTAGTTCTTATTGAAGTAGGAGTACAATTTACTTCTATCTTTCGAATTTGTCTCAACTTATTAAGTATCTCTAGAGGATCAGAAAGTCCTAGGACTTGTTTATGATTTTCCTCATTCAAGTGATTAATTATTATATCTTTTGCCAAATTTTTCCTCTTGGCCTCTGAAAACTCGGAAGTTTGTGGACCTTTCGAACTTGGGTCAATCAAATCTATTAAATCCCAACTAGTTAATTCAGTTTTTAGATAATCCATCCAAACATCAAAATTTGTTTGGGACGTGAGTCTATAATTTCTATTGATATTAAGCTTGTGAATATTTAAATTCTCTTGAATATTTTCTCTGAATTGACTATTTCTAGCTTGAATCCGAGGTGTTTCGAATAAATTTTGATTTTGACTGATATCATTAGTATGACTTAAATTTTCTTTCTCTGGAATTGTGGGTGTCTCTGGAAGTATTTGTAACTCTGAATTATAAGAGTGATGCTCAATCAATTCCAATTTCGTAGCTTCAATTTGAATGTTTTGAAGCTCGACGGTCTAATCCAGTATTTCTTTGAATTCTCTGATTGCATTGGAACCTAGAGTGTCGTTTCGAAGATGTTCCGACAGATGGCTAACGACAGTCAAGAGTTCTATGGCTCTAGGGTGCAAAGATGAAGGGTGACTCGGGTAGATGGTGGGCGAGGGGGTTTTTCTGCCAGCTGCAGAGGTGCTTGGCGTGCTTTGATAAGCTGAGGTTGATGGGGGTTTGAAGTGGCCGTACTCTTTGGAATGGCACCCTTGCCTAAGGTTGTCGGAGTAGAACAGCTGACCACGGTTTTTGGTATGGTACCCGTGGATGAAGTTGTCGGAGTGGTCAGTTCCTTAATCAATCCAGCCACCACGTTCATGACCTCAATTTATGGAAAAACATGCCCAATGGATGATGGGTCCTCTGTGATTGGAAGTATTCCGTTTGGGTTGTCATCATTCCCACGTGTGTCTGCCGGAGTGGTATTGTCCGACAGATCAGCACCTCCTCGAGGAATAGTGACATCATCCTTGTCTTCCCCTGCCAACATCATTAACGTTGCTGCTGCGTCTCCAAGAGTAGTTTCTGTGTGAAACATTTTTCTGACTTAATACCTGGGTTTATTCTCTTCTAGGTCTTGCTTTGAATTTTCAAAGTTCAATCTCATTCTCTATTTCAATGTTTCCTTTTATCCAATCTTAGAAATTTGCATAAAAGTTATGTGTCATTGGGAAAAATTTTAAATTCACTACTCAATTCATTAACTTTGAACTTTTAGAATAATTCTAATACTCTAATGTCTGTTCCCCTCTCTGAATTTCTATCGACCATTCATGGCTCATTGTGTAGAAAATTTTACAGAAATTCATATAACTTACCAGTTTCCTCATTTGAAGTGTTCTCTGTAGTTTCCTCTGAATTTTCAGTCAGTTCGTTGAGCTGCTGTGTTGATGTAAGTTCTTTCTGCTCTGAGTCTTTTTCCGCTTTCTGTTAAGGGATTCTGAAACATATCTCCTTTTAGTAATAATTCTCAATCTCGACTTTTATTTGATTCAATACTCAAGAAGGAGCTCTCTCGGTTTGTTTAGTTACATTAGCTCTGAATTTTGTTAAGATTGTTACTTAACTTAAAAAATGTTTACATACAATGTTTGGAAGTTCAATCCACACATTACCAGGTATTTTCTCTTTTACTAAAGATAGATATTATTTCGTGCTTCTGAGTTTCGAAAAACGCACTGCAATTTATCTCCACTCGAAACAAGATACTGAGCCTTCCAGTCACACCACCTCACACTTATACACCCCTCTCCAGTGTGCGATTATTATACCACAATAGTCAACCAGATTTGGGTTGCGCATGCACACGTGTGGGGTATGAGCTGTTCAGCATCAATCTCTTCAGTCAATCGAACAAACTAACCTGTACCACAATGTTCTTTGAGCATTGACCCCCAAACATTCGAACCCTTTCCTTTGAAGTCAGTTAGCGAATATCTCTTTTAGGTTTATTATCGGTTTCTCGATACAATCCATTGAGCCTCCTCCGAGCCAGAAATCAGCCAAAACCAGCACTGCAGATTTACCGTGACACCAAACTCGCGAGAAATTCCCGGATTGTTAGTTAAAAAAAAAATTCACCATGCGTATCAATTCGAAGGGCATGATCGATAGTATTTCATCTTTCTCTTAATTTGTCAATTTTCAGCTCTGAATTTTTCTCATTTTCCGGTCGTGAGCATTAGCGCCTTTCACATACGTGAGAGAGAAACGTTATGTGTGAGACCAAAAGTTCGCTTCATGCCTGCACGTACCGGTCCGGCACGCTCTCTTGAATCTCAAGTCTATAGGTTATATCTATAGCTTGTGCGGCTGTTTGTTGTCTGCTGCTCGCCACGAGAGATAAGCCTTCTGAGCGCCGCGCGATACGAAGCGAAGGAAAGCAACGCTCACGCGTGGAGGTGGACGGCGCACATAGGCGGAGGAAGGCTTGCTGTGCGCCTAGAGACTTGCGTTTGATGCAAGCTGGGAGAGTGACGACGTGCCGGCCAAGCCGCGGAGACACCGACTGCCTGTAAACGATGTACACGTATATGCGCCCAAGTGTCACACCGATCATCCGAACCCTCTCGATTTTTAGCGGCCGTTCAACGCGTCAGCATGTTCTTACGCATCACGCGAGTATCGCAATAGAAAGATGTTCATGCATGGATAGGGAGAGAGAGAGAGAAAGTACGCGCGAGAGAGTGAGAGGCGCGACGAAAACAATCGCGAGTTGTTTATACACACGCGCCGGTCACGTCGCGCAGCTCCAGGGCCCGCGCGCGCGAAAGCTCGACTCGTCCGCACCCCCCCTCTCGGCGCGACACGCGCCGCTTCGTCTCTCCACGCTTCCACTGCGCTCGGCCGATCCCCCGATTCCGAGAACCCCCGACTCGGAAATGCACACGATCTGGCCTGTTCTTTGAAGTTGTGCTAGGCTTTGTTGTGTCAAACTTTCCACTCTTAATTTCTGCGTTTGTCTTACAAACTACTCGACCAACCTTTTATTCCTCTGAAATTTTTCCTGGTGTCGAAAAAACTCTGGATGTAGCTTAAGCCGCTCTGCGCCGCGTGTTGGCGCCAACCGTCTCCGTCCCTTCCTGTCACGTCGGGCTCCCGCACTGCAGAGTTTTTCTTCCTCCAAGTTACCCTTGCACAGTGGTGCGTGCTGGGCCCATATACCTGTTGGAGTTGTGCGGTCGTCGGGACGTTGGACGAGGGAGGATGTGGTAAGGAGTACTAGGGTGCAATCAAAACTCCTTTCCTTGTTGTAATCTCTTGTTTATTGCTAGAAGCACGCTGAAGCAACTCGCTCGTGTTCACACTTGAACGCTTGCTCGTGAAGTGAAGCGCGGTCGTCGCGCAGCGCCACCGCCACATTGAGCGGCCGGTAAGGGAGGCGGTCTCAGTCGGCAAAGCCCTTTACATTCTTACAGAAGGTAATGTATCATTGTCTTCTAGAACATTTGGCTCCGAAATTATAAACTTTATTTTGGCCGTGTCTGGTCCTTTGTAAACATACTTAAATAAATATTCAATTGATTTTATTGTACTACAAATTTCAACATTTTCATGACATTCTAACTTCAAGAGCAAACAAGGGTTATACGGAACTACAAAACCATTATTTGCAATCCTTTTTAATTGGTATACTATATTTGAACCATTATTTCTTCTTCTGTAAAGTGGATATCCGTCTTCGTTAATTACTGTCTGGCTTATAAATCTTTTTGGAAAATTTTTTATACAATGACTTTTATTTTCACTCATACACACACCATTTTGATTTTGAATGCCACAAGGACAATGTATCATATGTTGTTTCACTAATTCATACAATCGAGGTGAATAATCTTTATTAGGAATTTCAGCACTTATAATTTCATCAATCTGATCAGAATTCCGTATTTTATCATCGTCTTCTAACCATATTAACATATGAATGTGGGGTAATCCACGTTTCTGAAATTCAGTCACATTTACTGTGAGGTCTCGCTGCGTAGCGCTCGCGGAGAAAATATACGTAGTATGTGAAATACTCAAACTTACACTTACGTACAGCGGAAAAATTCAAAGTGCTCCGAGCGAATGACGAATTGGTAAATAAGGGACATCTGTCGGTCATTAAGAACATCCTATAAACATTCATTCGTTCCCCAAACTGTCAATCAAATTGGTCGCTTGACAAAACTATAAATATGTTGAAAAGGTCCGACATAGATTTACTATACGTAATACTTATATTTTATTGATGATCAGGCGTAATGACGACTCGACCTCAGCCACTCTCCGAGGTCCAGGGCTGTGACCCTGAAACGACGCCGACCTATGTAACTACCTGATCGGAGAATGGTCAGGAGGGAAAGGGCGTTTCCTCCCTCTCTTGACCAACATCAATGTAACAACAAACTCGGGAGGGAGGTCATCGCCAAGACAAATATTCAGTCTTACACGCGCGTTCGAGCTGAGAAGTTCACTTGTAAAATTTGTATACTTCGATTTTGAAATACATTTGCGGAAACAGAGGGTTACACTGTTTTTCCGTTTTAAACGATAATCGAACGTCGTTTTTCTTTGATTTTCTACCGTTCCATACAAATATAAACACGAAATTGTGCCGTGTTTGTCATATGAAATATTCCACTCTATGACAAAAGGGAAAAGGAATCAGACGAATATCGCGCCACTACAATACATATGCTTTTATTGTTCCCAGTAAACCGTTTTTTAATAATACGGTTTTTAAGATCTTTACTTTTTCATCAAAGACTCCCGAAATCAAATCTGGCCTATCTAATGTATTCTCATGATTTTTCAAATTCTCAGTAATTTCTTCCCATTTCGGATTACATGTCATCGTTAAAAATAAATCTGGTTTTCCAGAATTTTGCATTAGTGTCATAGCATCCAAGTAATTTTGCTGCATTGCACGGAGACTACCAATGAAACTTGAAGGAAGGATTATCATTTTTCCAATGGAAACATTATCAATTCGATTATGGATTTGATCCATCAATCCCCTATACCTCTCGGTTCTTAATTTCGCCTGCTCTTTCCTCAAATAATACAAACGATTACTTTCAATTTTTGACCACATATCAACTATAAATTGTTGTGATAAAGATTTTAAATTTGAACATGGATTAAAGTCTTTCCGTATACTAAATTGGTAAGAATAGTATTGTAAAGCACAAATATTTTTGAATATTTTTGAATGTAAAGAAATTTTCATATGAGGTTCCCAACCTGGATCACCATACGGAAACATTAATGGATATACCATCGGATCAATATTTTTATCTGAATGATTCAATAACCGAGCTATTTTATCTTTTTCATAAATACAAAAGGGTCATTTCACACCAACTCAGAATGGAAAAAAAATTTTTTCGATTTTTTTCAGCCAATTTATTATAAATGGTCACCTCACCACTATTTAATTTTTTTAGATTTTTCATGCCTATACATAGCAAAATTCTCTCATCGCTCAATTTTGATAATTCAGGTTTTTTTCACATTTTAATCAAGTTCATGACCTGATTACCTCATGAAATATTCATCAAATCAAAAAATTTACAGGAATAAAAGTTGTTATAAATTACTTATATTTTATAAAAAAGTAATTTCCTAACCTCAAAACTTATTTTTTCTAATCATTCGATGATGTACCTACACGTACACATGAAAATAGACCTCATCGCCACCTTCAATTTGGACCGAACAAATTTTATTTCAATCCTTGACTCATAAGCTTTCAAATAAGGTATGTCTCAGAATGGTGATCCAGTTACAACCTTTTGAATAAAATAAAATAAAATAATAAATCACAGGAAACCCCAAAAGATACATAATACTACTACTTGTATTATTGTACTTTGATGAATGTATCTCACCTTTATTTTCTAATACATTTTCTACTACTACTGGGTTGTGACATGTAGCTGGTGAGTTCACAAAACCAGCACACGTGTGACTATAGAGGTGCCTTGGTTGCCTGGTTGGAGCCATTCGTCGCCTGGGGGGAAAAAGCAACGATCTCAGAAACGCGCTAAAGAAAGATCTATTCCGATTTAAGCGAAATAAAAAGATCTATTTCAAATGGAGCGAAATAAAAAGATCTATCTCGAATCGAGCGGAATAAAAAGATCTATCTCGAATCGAGCAGAATAAAAAGATCTATCCCGAATCGAGCAGTATAGAAAGATCGTTTTCAAATCGACTTTTAAAGAAAGATCTAACTCAGATTTTACATTATAGAAAAATTGATCTCAGGTTTAATTTTATTTCGCGGCGTTTTTTCGAGTTCGGAGTTGATGCGGTATGCGCGCCCTTGAGTGCGATTGCTTATGTGCGTGTGTGTGTATGTAAATATGTGTGTGTCCTTACACACACATCTGTATGTAATATGCCAAGTTAACTATTTACGTTAAACAGTTTTTGCCTCGATGGTTTCTCGTAGAAATTGGTATACATGTGTTTTTGAGGTCGCTGATAACGAATCCCGCCTCAAATTTTGAAAATTCAGATTAGAGCCTCTAAGATCACCTGACAAAATTTTGGAAAAAATTTGATTTATTTTAAAAATCGGTATTCATGGGTTTTTGAGGTCGCTGATTACGAATCCGGCCTCAGATTTTGAAAATTCAAATTAGAGCCTCTAAGATCACTTGATATTTGGAAAAGTTGAACTTTGTTGAAAATTGGTATACATGTGTTTTTTAGGTCGCTGATCACGAATCCGGCCTCAAATTTTGAAAATTCAAATTGTTGAAAACATTATGTTGGTTATACGTTTAACATGACCCTCGGCTCTACGTGCTCAAGGTTAAGGCTGATTTCAGTCTGAGGCCGGATTCGTAATCAGCGACCTGAAAAACTCATGTATACCAATTTTCAACAAAATCAGTTTTTTTCCAAATTTTTGACAAATGATCTAAGAGGCTCTAATTTGAATTTTCAAAATCTGAGGCCGGATTCGTGATCAGCGACCTCAACAACTCATGTATACCAATTTTCAACAAAGTTCAATTTTTCCAAATGTCAAGTGATCTTAGAGGCTCTAATTTGAATTTCCAAAATCTGAGGTCGGATTCGTAATCAGCGACCTCAAAAACCCATGAATACCGATTTTTAAAAAAATTCAATTTTTTTCCAAAATTATGTCAGGTGATCTTAGAGGCTCTAATTTGAATTTTCAAAATTCGAGGCCGGATTCGTAATCAGCGACCTCGAAATCCCATGTATACTAATTTTCAACAAAATTCCATTTTTTTCCAAGTTTTTGTCAGGTAATCTTAGAGGCTCTAATTTGAATTTCCAAAATCTGAGTTCAGATTCGTGATCAGTGAACTCAAAAACCCACGCATGCCAATTTTCATCAAAATCCAGTACCTTTTCAAATTTTTTTTAGGTGATCTTAGAGGCTCTATTTCGAATTTTTCAAATCTGAGGTCGGATTCGTAATAAGCGACCTCAAAAACGTATACATACCAATTTCTACGAGGAACCATCGAGGCAAAAACTGTTTAACGTAAATAGTTAACTTGGCATATTACATTCAGATGTGTCCTTACACACACATACACACATATTTACATACACACACGCGCACATAAGCAATCGCACTCAAGTGCGCGCGTACCACATCAACTCCGAACTCGAAAAAACGCCGCAAAATGAAATTAAACCTGAGATCGATTTTTCTATAATGTAAAATCTGAGTTAAATCTTTCTTTAAAAGTCGATTTGAAAACGATCTTTCTATACTGCTCGATTCGGAATAGATCTTTTTATTCCGCTCGATTCGAGATAGATCTTTTTATTCCGCTCGATTCGAGATAGATCATTTTATTTCGCTCAATTCGAAATAGATCTTTTTATTTCGCTTGAATCGAAATAGATCTTTCTTTAGCGCCGTTCTGAGATCGTTGCTTTTTCCCCCCAGGCGACGCATTAGTCTCGTCCCAAATTACAATATCATCTCAATCTCATCTGACTAGGAGACTGCTTGGGATGCGGGTCACCAATCTTGACCAAAATTTTTTTCCTGGTTCCTGGTGGCCATAGTAGAAAGAATCTAGAATTTTTGGGTCCAACGCTCCCAAGCTTCCCAGATATTAATTTATGTATCCTGGGTGGAGACGTTGTTCTTGTCCCAAATGACAATATGTCATCTGAGAAGTATTTCCCTCACTGCACTACACTTTCACTGTTCCAACTTGACCACCACATCACATTTTATCCTAGAAAACATATAAAAGGAGTAAATAGCGTGTACATGCACCAAATCTTACTTTCATGTCTTACTTACATAGAGTAAAACATGAAATATATGGAAAAATCAACGATTATCGAATTTCACTCTGTGCTTGTACACATCACAAGTCTAACCTACTGTGTTTACAAACGACACCTATGGTAACCTGCAGGGCGGAGTCGGTAATACAGGTACTGCGCTGCAGGTTACCATAAGCGTCGTTTGTAAACACCATGTTTAGTTTGACATGTGATGTGTACTCATCAAGTAGACATTGCTTACTCACTACAGTTTGAGTGATTGTAAGAAAAGTTTCCAGATTAATTTCCACCACAGTGTTCACCTGCAAGTTTGGAGCTTCATCGTGTGCAGCAGCTAATGGATTTTCATTCAAGACGCAAGGGAATTCAGATAAGTAAACTTAACCTTTTTCTTTCTTCGTATATGTTTGAAAGATGTTTCTTTGTGATAATTTTTGTGTCCCAGGTATGCTGTACAGAGCCAGAAACTGCATTGAAGTGAGAAGAAAACTGTGAGTAGATAAGTTTTAATATTATTGGTTATGGTATGATATTGGTCGACACATGCTCAGAATTGAAGTTTTCATGAATGGAAATCAATTCTGACACTGGATTGTTGTCCAATTATACTGCATTTGTTGTCTTTGTGCTTGCATACATGTTATTATTGCTTCAGTATCCAAGCACAGAGTGAAAAGTCGATAATCGTTGATTTTTCCATATATTTCATGTTTTACTCTATGTGAGTAAGACATGAAAGTAAGATTTGTTGCATGTACACGCTATTTACTCCTTTTATATGTTTTCTAGGATAGAATGTGATGTGGTGGTCAAGTTGGAACAGTGAAAGTGCAGTGCAGTGAGGGAAATACGTCTCAGATGACATATTGTCATTTGGGACGAGAACAACGTCTCCATCCAGGATACATAAATTAAAATCTGGGAAGTTTGGGAGCGTTGGACCCTAAAATTCTGGATTCTCTCTACTATCGCCACCAGGAACCAGGAAAAAAATTTTGGTCAAGATTGGTGACCCGCATCCCGAGCAGTCTCCTAGTCAGATGAGATTGAGATGATATTGTAATTTGGGACGAGACCAATGGCTCCAACCAGACCACCCAGGCATCTCTGTAGTCACACGTGTGCTGGTTTTGTGAACTTACCAGCTACATGTCACAATCCAAGTGTATTAGAAAATAAAGGTGAGATACATTCATCAAAGTACAATAATACAAGTAGTAGTATTTTGTATCTTTTGGGGTTTCCTGTGATTTATTATTTCATTTTATTCTATTCAAAATGTTGTAACTAAATCACCATTCTGAGACATACCTTATTTGAAAGCTTATGAGCCAAGGATTGAAATAAAATTTGTTCGGTCCAAATTGAAGGTGGCGATGAGGTCTATTTTCATTTGTACGTGTAGGTACATGATCAAATGATTAGAAAAAATAAGTTTTGAGGTTAGGAAATTACTTTTCTCAAAAATATGAGTAATTTATAACAACTTTTATTCCTGTAAATTTTTTGATTTGATGAATATTTCATGAGTTAATCAGGTCATGAAGTTGATTAAAATGTGAAAAAAACCTGAATTATCAAAATTGAGCGATGAGAGAATTTTGCTATGTATAGGCATGAAAAATCTAAAAAAATTAAATAGTGGTAAGGTGACCATTTACAATAAATTGGCTGAAAAAAATGAAAAAAAATTTTTTCCATGCTGAGTTGGTGTGAAATGACCCATATACTTCTATCTTCTGGAGGTTCACCATGTTCTCCAACAAAAACAACAGCAACTTCGTTACAAGCGGCTATGTTCGATTTATTGTTTTGTGTATTATCCCTTGTAAGGTACATTCTAATTTCACGAACATTAGTGTTAGATTGATTTGCACGATTCTTTTCATCCATTTCTATTTCGTACATCATTTTATAAGCATGAGCAAACGGATTTATTGCTCTCATGATATTATGATTGTTGTATTAGATTGCTCTTGAGATTTTTATTATTTTCTTGATTTAATCTATAACTATTTGTGATTGCGTTGTCTAAAATGTAGAATTGACCAAATTTAGGGTTATCACCTTCATTTGGATGTAAAGCGTGAAAATTATGATATATTTGACCACAAATTTTTATAACTTGGGGACCCCGATTAGTGAAATGAGATAATTTAGCACCAAAACTAGTAAAAGCTAGAACTTTATTATATAATCTCAAATACTGTCTATAATTGATGGATTTATTTGTATCTCCTACTAACAAGTACATTAATTCTTTAGGATACGATTTGAAGTCTTCTAATTTCACCTTATTTCTATGACAGCATGCAGAAAATTTTTTATCCGTTTTCATTTCGCTCTTAAAATGCTTAGCTTTGCAATATTCACATTTGTAATTTAATTTACCAAGATAATTACAAATAATCGATTGTTCGTTATGAAAATCTTCTTTGTTTATATGATCATCTATATCTGTATCTTTCGATTCATCAGTAATACGATGATAGTCCGTTTTTATACTATTGTGATTGGATTGTGATTTAATTCTTTTCTTTTTTGATTCAATCTTCATTATCGGTACGATTGAAAGGTTTACGCTTGCGAAGGTTATTTATAGTCTGTATATTTGTTAATACATCTTTATTAAGAGTATGATATTGTATTTTTCGCTTTTTAACAAGAGCCAATTTCCGTTCTTTATAACTTATTTTAGAGGGATTCCTTAAAATTGTGTTTTGATTCTTTCGTATTATATTTAATATTCGATTTGATTCGATTTTTTGTTTCTGAACTTTCCTACTATATTCGGATTTTTTTGATTGTATTTCAATATTATCGACATCATCACAAATCAATTTAGAGAAATTTCTTAAAATCGAATTTTGATTCTTTCGTCTTATATTTGCTATTCGATTTGATTTGATTTTTTGTTTCTCAACTTTCCTACTATATTCGGATTTTTTTGATTGTATTTCAATGATAACAGGTCGTGCAACAATTAATTTAAGGTATACTTTGAAAAAATATTAGTTCTGTATAAGGCTAATCACATTAGTTGGATACTTGTCAGTTGATGATAGATTTCGCTACTTTCTCATGTCATCATTGGAAAAATGAACTAGAATATATAACGATAGTGTTTTGGTAAATATGTTTATTGAAGTGATGGATCTGTATTTCCAAAAAATATATTAGATTTGAATCATATTAATTAATCTTACATGCATTTGGATGGACTGAGATTAAACAGACATTTCCAAATTTCTATTTACGTAACAAAATTTAGTCGCATAAGAATTTATTCAATAACGAACTATAGGGATACGGACCATACTTGTCGTCCACGTATACCTTTTTCAAAGGTTCATTTTTAACTATGACGAAGAAAAATTGCTCGAGGTGTATTATATTTGATTTCAACCATTTATAATTTTTCTACTAAACT
>JAJGXB010000805.1:0-16798 GCA_020882725.1 Aphelinus certus
AATCCGTAGAAAGCGCAGAAAATCCACAAATCGTAATTTTTTCACAAAAAACGTAAAAATAGTTTTTTTACACCGGACAAATTTTTTTCTCAAAATTCAACCAATTTTGAAAAGAAAAGCTCGGGATAAGCATATACGAAAACTCCTCTCCTTCCAAGCTATGAATTTTCCAAAGTTTGAAAATCGGCATTTTTAGTAGTTTTCTGTGCTTCCTATTGCAGTGAATAATGAATCATTCACCTCGGAATAATTTTTTTCTTAAATTTTCAACTATTTTCCAGAAGAAAAGTTCTGTAAGGCCATATTCAAAAACCTCTTTATATTTGGATTATGAATTTTTGAAAATTACACATTTACGCACTGCAGCGGGCTTACCTCCCCGCGGGGAATCAAAATCTCCCAGACAAATCAGTGATTCTCTAGTAGTTTTTTTCTGTTGAATCCAAATATGCTAGTTCCAAATTCGACAAAACTCATATGGGTGATTGTGTTGTAATCTTTATGTTTCTGATTCAGAAGTGTCTTAAGAAAATATGTGTCTTGGTCGAATTTGGGACTAGCATATTTGGATTCCACAGGAAACACTATTATATAATTACTGTTTCGTCGGGGGGGGGGGGAATACTAGAGCACGGGAAAAACTACTAGAGAATCACTGATTTGTCTGGGGGTTTTCGATTCTCCGCGGGAACGTAAGCCCGCTGCAGCGTGACACAACGGCTAAATGTGTAATTTCCAAAAATTCATAATCCAAATATGAAGAGGTTTTTGAATATGGCCTTACAGAACTTTTCTTCTGGAAAATAGTTGAAAATTTAAGAAAAAAATTATCCCGAGGTGAATGATTCATTATTCACTGCAATAGGAAGCACAGAAAACTAGTAAAATTGCCCATTTTCGAAATTTTGAAAATTCATAGCTTGGAAGGAGAGGAGTTTTCAGATATACTTGTTGTGAACTTTTCTCCTCAAAATTGATTGAATTTTAAGAAAAAAATTTGTCCGGTGTAAAAAAAACTATGTTTACGTTTTTTGTGAAAAAATTACGATTTGTGGATTTTCTGCGCCTCCTACGGATTCGGGACTAGCATATTCGGATTCTACAGAAAAAACTACTATGGAATCACTAGGTTTTGTCCGGGGGGTTTTGATTCCCCACGGGAAGGTAGGCCCGTCCCCTAACTATAAGTCCAATATTCATGAATACCCAAGGAAGTGAGGTTCAATATTTTCTTGTTGATATTAAAAAATTATATGAATTCCATGTACTGCCTAGTGTATTATAAGGTGTGAGTAATGCACAGCTTATAATTCATTCTTTTGGATTAATCTTGCTTATTGAGTGGATGCAATTCATGACACATATACTTTATTAAAAGTTTCTTGTCATTTCAGCCTATTTTTACCCCTATTCAAGTTAATGTATTAAATTTTTGGGAGCTTTCAGAGTCCAGGCCCATTTGTTCACGATATAGGCTGTATGTGTTATGAGTTGGGACAACATTTAGTACCCATGTGGTGGGGCTCTTGACGAGCGAACTCTCAGGGTTCAAAAATAGAGGTTCCAACTGGTAATGTGGAGTACTTAATGTACTCCAATGACCTTGGAGATATTTTTCCTATAAATTTCAGGTAATTGGCAGACAAAAGTGTCTCCTCCATTTTTTGCCTCAGAAGTCATTTTTAGGGTCAAATTAAGGTTGAAAATGCTTCTGAAAATGCAAAAACAGCAAAATCAGCAGCTTTGCCTATTTATTGAGCAGGGTTCTCGAAAAAATCTGAAAAAATTCTGGGAATTCGGCATGATGCCCTAGAACTTAAAAAAAATTTTGAGCCAAATCAAATTCTTTCATGTTCGATCCCACAGAGAATTATGCCCATATATATATATATATATATATGGGCAATTAGATTAGATGCGCAATTTGATAAGGAATTCAAATATATATAGTTTGCCAGTGTTTAAATGACTTTATAAACCACTTTGTGAACGTTATACTTGCCTATACTGGAGACTTGTACGACCCATGTATGGCACAGGTTAGGTTACCGACCAAAGACTTTTAGACATGCAAAGCTACTTTGGAAGCTCCAAACCCATTTCTGGACAGGCAAACTATAGATAATTGGATTCTTTATCAAATTGCGCATCTAGTGATCATACTTTCAAGTGGATTGATTCATATTATCTATTTTCATGAGTAAATAACTTGAGGTTGTAGTTTGAGCCCATCCGGCAATAGCTGCTTGGACCTTAGCTATGCAGTTTATACGATATGAGTGGATTTCATGAGTCCAATATTCATGAATATTACCCATATTTAGTGAACTTTAACATTTTCTTGTTGATATTAAAAAAATCATATGCTATCTATGCACTGCTTGTGTGTGCAGTGTGTTATAAGGTGTACGTGTAATGCACAGCTTACAATTAACTTTTTGGATTAATCATTCTTATCGAGTGAATGCAATTCATGACAATGTACTTTATAAGTAGTTTCTTGTACATTTCAACAAAATAGAGACAATATATGGACCATCAATACATGTAACTACTGAAAGTTAGGTGGCGTCAAGTAGTATAGTAATACTTGATCTATATAAATATGATATTGACAACTCAGGATATGTATTAGTATGATAGAATGTGAGTTTTTACAGTGGACAATTGTAATAATACCACAGACAAGTGTTTGCAAAAATTGGAAGTGTTGGCGGTACAAGGCTCCTCTTGAATAGTCATTTTAGCCTGTTTCTACCCCTATTTTAGTTAATATATTAATTTTTTGGGAGCTTCCAGAGTCCAGGCCCATTTTTTCACTATATAGGCTGTATGTGGTATGAGTTGGGACAACTTTTAGTACCCATGTGGTGTGGGGCTTGACGAGCGAACTCACAGGGTTTAAAAATAGAGGCTCCAATTGGTAATGTGGAGTACTTAATTTGCTCCAATGACCTTGGAGATAATTTTTCTATAAAATTCAGGCAATTTGCAGACAAAAATGTCCCATTCATTTTTTGCCTCAGAGGTCATTTTCAGGGTGTAAATGAAGGTTGAAAATGCCTCTGAAAATGCAAAAACAGCAAAATCAGCAACTTTGCCTATTTATTAAAGGGGGTTAAAGTGCTCGAAAAAATCTAAAAAAATTCTGGGAAATCGGCTTGATGCCCTAGAACTTGAAAAAAAATTTTGAGCCAAATCAAATTTTTTCATGTTCGATCCCACAGAGAATTGCCCATATATATATATATATATATTTTTGAACCCTTGGAGTTCGCTCGTCAAGCCCCACACCATATGGGTACTAAAAGTTGTCCCAAATCATTCCACATACAGCCTATATAGTGAAAAAATGGGCCTGGGCTCTGGAAGCTCCCCAAAAATTAATACATCAACTAAAATAGGGGTAAAAATAGGCTACAATGACTATTCAAGGGGAGCCTTGTACCGCCAACACTTCCAAATTTTGCAAACATTTGTCTGTGGTATTATTACTATTATCCACTGTAAAAACTCACATTCTATCATACTCACACATATCCTGCGTTGTCAATATCATATTTTTATAGATCAAGCATTACTATACTACTTGACGCCACCTAACTTTCAGTAGTTACATGTATTGATGGTCAATATATTGTCTCTATGGTGTTAAAATGTACAAGAAACTACTAATAAAGTACATTGTCATGAATTGCATTCACTCGATAAGAAAGATTAATCCAAAAAGTTAATTATAAGCTGTGCATTACACACTACACCTCATAACACACTAGGCAGTGCATAGATAACATATGATTTTTTTAATATCAACAAGAAAATGTTGAAGTTCACTAATCATGGGTAATATTCATGAATATTGGACTCATGAAATCCACTCATATTGTAGAAACTGCATAGCTAAGGTCCAAGCAACTATTGCCAGGTGGGATCAATCTACAACTTCAAGTTATTTACTCATGAAAATAGATAATATGAATCAATCTATTTGAAAGTATGATCACTAGATGCGCAATTTGATGATGAATTCAAATATATATAGTTTGCCTATCCAGAAATGAGTTTGGAGCTTCCAAAGTAGCTTTGCATGTCTAAAAGTCTATGGTCGCTAACCTAACCTGCGCCATACATGGGTCGTACAAGTCTCCAGTATAGGCAAGTATAACGTTCACTAAGTTGTTTATAAAGTCATTCAAACACAGGCAATTTTGAGCCAAATCAAATTTTTTCATGTTCGATCCCACAGAGATTTGCCCATATATAAGGTAGGTGTACCCAATATGCGCCACCCTTCGTATTTCATATATACGAGTGTCTAGAGCAGGACCGTGGCACAGGATCTCTTCGATAATACTGAATAATGAGGGAAAAAAACATTTTCACCGATCGGGAACCCTTACACCAACTTGTTACAGCTCGTTTCCTCCATTTTTTCACCAATTCAGGTTCTCGATCTTATTTTGCTCAGATAAGTGCGAATTTTTCAATGCCCTCAAACTAAGCCAAAAAAATCGGGCGACATATCATTTGATTCCTTGACATCCCATCCACATCATCCATTTTCTTTTTTCATCTTACGCCCTTTTAGGTATCAACCGTTCCAATAGCTCTTCTTTATTTTTATTAAACGTACCCAATATGCGCCACCCATATTTTCTTGTTCTAGCTGCTGCAATCAACTCATTGATGGTGAATATCCGCCAAACATGGTCGAAAGAAAATTTAGTTCAAGCTCTGGAGTAGGTCAAGAGAGGTGATAAATCGCAGAGGATAGCTTAAATAAGATACCTCGTCGAACATTTCAAAGATATGTCAAACAAAACATACCCGAAAAAAGGAAAATGAGTCGACCATATGCGTTAACGACAGTACAGAAGGAAGAATTCTGTAGTCGAATTAAACGCTTAGCAGATATTAGCTACTCTGTAACGAGAAAAATTTTGAGGTCATGCGTTCATAAGTACTGTTTAGGAAAAAACATCAGATAGAATTTTCCTACCATCAAGACAATAGTCATTTGCCTAGTCCCAAATGGGCTCGGACATTTTTTAAATTGGACTCTTCTACACACGACTCTGAGAATTCGCCCAGCATCAGCGCCGAGCGAGATTGCACTCTCTCGTGTCCCTTTTAGTATTATTAATAATAATTATTATTAATGGGCATAAGCCAGTGACATTGGCGCCCCTAACGTGTGGTGGTGAATGGAAAAAAGCGGAAAAGCCTCGTAAGAAATAAATTCACGCGTTCGCGAGCGGAAAAAAAAAATTTCGACTCGACCACGCGGTCAAAAGAATTACGCCAAGCAACGCGCCGTCCGAGCGGAAATTTTTGGAGTCGGCAACAAGCGAGCCACGGATTTTTACACGTAATAACAACGTGGGCCGTGAATATTGCCCATGCGAGAACACGCAACATAACCAGAACGCCGGAAAAAGTTTCCTTGTTGGAACGCCGGCATCATAACACGGCGCGGCAGCGAGCTGCCGTATATGTAGATATACCGCCGGACCACGCGCGTGCGGTGGAATTCGGCAAGGGCGCGCGCGCGTAAATACAGCGCCCAGCGGTGCGCAGCGCGCGCAGTGACACGCAACCAGTGGAGCGGTGCCCAACTAGTACAGTAATACCCAACCTGTACAGTGGTGCTCAACCTGCGCAGGGGTGCTCACCTCGGACAATCTGAAGGGATCAGCTGCTCGATACAGGATCGAAGCACACATCGTGCGTAGGCATACAGAGCCTAAATAGCATTTCATTTCCGAATATAATAATTAATTTAGCGACCCGCACAGGTGCGGTGAGATAAAATAAGCCCTTTTCTCGCCGATATTGTTCAATTAATTATTTATAATTCGACAAAGTGGTTGAACGGAAAATATTATAAAGAATATATTCTTTTTGAAATGTTAGTTATTTAAAGGTATTGAGGCACACACTCAATACGAGTTTTTAGAAATTTCACATTTTTCAAAATAAGTTTGGAAAAGTTGTCGGCACTATAGAGTGGGAAAATTATCAAAAAGTTTAGAATTTTCCGACGATAACAAGGAATCGCCTTGTGTTAATCCAGCAAAATTGCATACAATTAAATTAATTCAGTGACATCACAAAACTATACCTACAAAAATTTTAGAATTTTTTCAAGTAAAGTTTAAACAAGCTGTGCACTTACAAAATTTTCTCCGCTTGAGCCAAGTAACCTCAATCAAGCTGAGATTTCTTGTGAAAGTTGAGAACTCAGGTGAGAGAATTTCTGAACCAACTCACGCACGCAGCTCGTACATAATCGCCGAAAGGAGCATTATGAAACATAATTAAGAATAATTGAATAAGTTATAAATAATTTGCGAATTTGGAGAGACGACTGCTTGCGATTGCGCATTCACATACAAGCGAGTTAAGCGACAGCAAAGCGACAGCGAAGATACTATTACCGTAGAGCGAATTTCGCGTACTAGAATATAAATGTCTTTTTCAAGTTCGACCACTAGGGTATCAGGAAGAAAAAATGGATAACCAGGAGAACCTTAGCGATGAATATTTCCACTTGACGGCATGGATCACGACGTTGAGCCATGAAGGGTTCGAGGGAGCGCTCCAAAGGCTCGAACTAACGAAAAAAGGAGAAGGACGTGAAAAAATGCATAGGTTAATGGGACAGTATACCGCGAGCGACTTCGTAGAGAACGAGATGTGCGATTCAGAGGAATCACTGCGTGCGCACAGGGACGACGCCCTTATTGAATTCACCGAGGAGTTCGGAAAAATGCACGCGACCAACCTGTTGAGCAGAACGGTTGCCAAAATAATGGAAGAGCGCGAGAGCTCACGGTTACCAGGGGATACTGTAAACACGTCAACTGCTGAGCGAACAAATGCAGTCGAAGATAACACAGTCGAGGACGGCACCTGCGGATTGGCGAACTCGAGCAGACTGTCTGCAGCGGCGAATGAATTCACACCGCAAGTTGTTGTGACGACACACACAACAGCTGACGCGCCAACAATATGCAGTCGGCCAACGATTTGTACGACATCAAATCCCGTGACGACAACCTCGCACAAGGGTAGCTCCTACACGACGCCACTGATCACAACGATGCAAACGGCCCACGCAACTACGGATACGGTACTATGCACGCTAAACGGACAAGTGCAGGAAGTACCACGCGCGATTGCGGCCGAAATCGTGCGATTACAGGAAGCGCAAAGAGAAGTAGATAAGGAACGCAGACACCTGCAAGAAGAACGCAGGCAGCAACAAAAATTAGCGCACAGTACGACAATGCCCGGAGTGCAAACGTACGCGCAACAGACGCCCGATATGTCTAACGTACGGCAGCCAGACGGACAGAAGGAAATTGCGAATGAAAACGAAGCGCCGAGACGGAGCGTGAACATACAGGACACATTCGCAATCAACTACTTCAACGCGTCCGTAGAATCGCAAGCGAATGCGACGACACAGGCGAGACCGACAAACACCGTAAATGCACCGGCGGAAATCCCAACAGCGACACATCATCAACACGTCAACGACTCGACGGTACGCCCGGCCTGGGAAGGGGGAGAACCCAACGCGCACGCGTACGGTTGGCCTTCAGGCTCGCGGCGGACGTTCGCAAACGGCACGGTCGTGGACGTCGGTCGAACGGTTCGCGCGTGGGAGCTCCGATTTTCGGGCGAGTTAAATGAGATGAGCATCGAGGAGTTCATCCAACCCGTCAAGGAGTGTAACGGCTCGGCAAACCTCAGTGACACCGAGTTGCTCAACGGGTTGACGGAGCTGCTGTCAGGTGTCGCACTACAGTGGGCACGACGTACGAGGCACAAGTGGCGTACGTGGCCAGACTTTTGCGACTGGGCAAGACTGTGCTATGGCATTGATCAGCACTTTCAGCACAGACTCGTGCGCGAGGCAGAACGTCGCACGTAAGGCCCCGAAGAGCCAGCGCGCGATTACATCTTTCGACTGCTAACGATTTTGGACAAGTTGAATCCGCAGTGGCCAACGGAGCAGCAGCTTGACCTGCTGTACCGGAATTTGTTACCGGCGCTGCAGAGACTCATACCACGGGAAAAAGTCGTGGATGTGGACTCTCTGCTACTGGAAGCACGCCGCGCAGAGTATCTGCTGAATGCAGAACGGACTTACAGGCCACCGCCTCCGCCAGATCAGTGCTTGCTGCCCGAGGCTGCATACAAGCCCGCAGCCAAAGCGCAAAGCTGCAGCGCCCTAACGAAGCCTGAGCAGAATCAAAAAGACGCAGTTGTCGAAATGCCACGTGGCTTGTCGGCCGAAGACATCACGCGTCTCGTGACGCAGGCTGTGCAACAGCAGCTAAAGACTTTCAAGGTCGCACACGAGAGTGCGGCCAAGAACAGCGGCACGCCGTCACCACCGGCGAATGCGAATCCGTTAAAAGCAAACGGGAACAAGCAAAATGCCGGCTCACGAAACGGCCAACAAAAGGAGTCCAATAGGAAAAACAACGGCGAGCGTCTAGTGCTCATGAAGCCCCTCTTAGGCCCTGATCGGCAGAATGCGGACAAGAAGCCGGGCCCAAGGCAAGACTGCACGTGCTGGAGCTGTGCGTGGCCGGAGTACTATACGAGGACCTGCCCAGAATGCAAGTTGCATTACGCGCTGGCCCCAAAAGAATAGGGGGTCGAGTAAGTGAGGTCACGCTCGATACCCCCGCCACCTCCCAGACCTCCGATGAGCCGATGTACCCTCCGGGCACCGTAGTTGGCCCGCTGCTCTTTACGGACACGCCGGAAGGAGCACTCCCTGCGGACGATTTAACTCGGCCAATCAGCCCCTGCGGGCGATATTGGATCCCGAACGTCGACGTGGGAGGGTTACCGTATCCGAGACCTCGACGACTCGGGGGCGACGCGCACCGCGATGGGGCCGCTCGGGTTGCAGATTGCGACGGAAATCGGTGCTAAAATTTTTTCATACGATGGATCAGGCGCGAGACTAGCCTCGGGCGCTTCCGCTCGAATCCTCACCCATGTCGCGCTCCCAGTGAGGATTGGCATTGTAGTGCACGACATGCCAATTATTATTCTGGAGCACTGCGACTATGACATCCTGCTCGGCTCGGATCACAGGCTGTCGTTCAACGCGCGAATCGATCTGTGAAATCGCACGTTGACCGTTGTAGGCGACCCGAACTCCATCCCACTGGAGCTCGCCGCCCTGAACACTGGCAATCAGCTGGCGTCAATTGGACTCGCCGACCTTTCGGAGATCCAAGATCGAGCGTTGGCAAACTTGATTGGGAAGTATCGCGTTGTGAATGGCCCACGGATCGGCTGCACAGACCTGATCGAACACAATATCGAACTCACGTCGTGCAAGCCGATCAAGCAAAAGATTTATCCGGTCTCGAAGAAGGTCGAGGAAGAAATGCACAAACAGGTGCGTGACCTCCTCAACGAAGGCATCGCAGAGCCTCCGAACAGCAGCTGGGCAAGCCCTATCGTGATGGTGCGCAAAGCCAACGGCGAGTTCCGCATGTGCGTCGATTATCGCAAGCTGAACTCTGTCACGCGGACGAACGCTTACCTCTTGCCACGCATGGATGCGATCCCGCGGAAGCTGCGTGGGGCCAGCTACATCAGCACCATGGATCTTAAGATGGCGTATTACCAGATTAAGATGGCCGCTGAGGCAAAGTCAATGACGGCGTTCACCGTACCAGTCATGGGACTCTTCCAGTTCACCAGATTACTATATGGGGTATCTGGTGGCCCGACCACATTCCAGGAGCTCATCGACGGTCTCATAGAGCCTGAGCTAGAGCCCTATGCGTTCACCTACCTCGACGACGTGATTATCTGCACGGAGACCTCTGAGGAGCACCTGGAATGGCTCGAACATATCTCATAGAAGATATTGGGAGCAGGCCTGGTAATCAACCAGGAGAAGAGCCACTTCTGTAAGTCGGAAGTGAGGTACCTCGGCGTGCTGGTCAATCGTGGCGGATTTCGTCCGGTTCCGGAGAAGATCTAGCCCATTATGGAATATCCGGCGCCCCAAAGACGGAAGGCGTTACAGAGATTTTAGGCATGGCCACGTAGTACCGCAAGTTTGTAGATAACTTTGCGACCATCGCCGAACCTCTGACACGCCTGACTTCGAAGAATGTACCGTATGTATGGGGGGAGGAACAACAGAGAGCCTTCGGCATTCTCAAGGGCATGCTGGCGTCAGCACCAGTATTGCACTGACCCTCATACAAACATCAATTCGTTCTGCAAACAGACGCCAGCGATACCGGCCTTGGGGCTGTCCTCACGCAGACGATTGATGGCGTGGAACGCCCCCTTGAGTTTGCGAGCCGCATCCTAAGTTCGGTGGAACGCAACTACACGACTACCAAGCGTGAGTGTCTCGCCGTCGTGTGGCGATCCAAAAATTTCGAGCTTTTATCGAAGTATATAAGTTCAAGGTAATAACCGACCACAACAGCTTGAAGTGGTTGCGTACCTGCAAGAAGCTTGTGGGTAGACTCGCGCGTTGGACGTTAGAGCTGCAGAACTACGATTTCGAAATAGAGTATCGGAGGGGAGCAGATAATGTCGTCCCAGATGCACTCTCGCGGATGTACCAACCCAACGAGGATGACAGCCCAATGCAGATTGCCGCAGTCGAGCTGGAAGATACCGCTGACGAGTGGTATAAGAGCCGGCGGAAAGATGTGCTGGAGCGTCCCGGCGAATTTCCATTCTACAAAGTAGTCGGTGGGAAGATGTACCACTTCAACGTCAACGCCGACCTCGACGATCTAATCGAGGACGACGACGCGTGGAAGTTGGTACTCCCAGAGGAAAAGCGCCTCACGGCGTTGAAAGAATGTCATGAGTCCGCATGCGCAGGCCACCCCGGCCGATACAAAACGTTTATGCGCGTGAAGAGGTACTACTTTTTGCCGAAAATGAATCGGGATGTCGCCAAATTTGTGGCGCACTGCGAACTCTGCCTGCAGATGAAGGTGGAACAGAGGAAGCCGGCAGGACTGATTAGCGTCCGAAAGGTCGTAAAACCGTGGCACACAGTCGCCGCAGACTTTATGGGGCCGTTCCCACGCAGCAAGCGCGGCCATGAACATATTCTGATCTTCATGGACGTGTTTTCTCGCTGGATCAAGGCCATTCCGCTGCGCAAGGCAAATGCGGACCTAGTCAAACGTGAGCTGAATAAATTCATCTTGCGTCTTGGCACACCGGTCTATTTCCTAAGCGACTGGGGAACTCCATTCAAGAAATGCTTGATGGATGAGTTTCTAACCAGTCGAGGTCTAACCAGTCAATAAAGAACAAGCTTGTACCACCTTATCACCCTTAGGCGAACCCGGTTGAGCGCGTCAATCGAACATTCATGACGTCGCTGGAATGCCAAATAGAGAGCGACCATCGTACGTGGGATGAGAAAATTGACGAAACGATGTGCGCGTACAACACGGCAGAAAATGAAGCGACCGGCTACTCGCCGGCATTCTTACTGTACGGCCGAAATCCGACACCGCCTCTAACACTGCGACGAACGGAAGATAAGCAAGCCGCTGAACAGGAAGGAGATGCAGAACTCCAACAGTGGATTGAGCGCTTGCATAATCTAGGCGATGTGAGAGAAATCGCTGCCCACAAATCGGCACTCGCACACGAAAAGAATGCACCGTACTACAATGCGAAGCACAGAGACCTACAGTTTGACGTAGGCGACTCTGTGCTCAAGTTGAACAAGGTACTATCATCGGCCGAAAAGGGAGTGACCGCGAAATTGGCGCCGAAATACAATCGGAACTACACGGTCGTTGAGAAGGTGTACAAAATCGCCAACGAATCGGTTGTCCACGTAAATTCGTTAAAACCGCAGGTCCGCGATAAGCAAGGGGACGACCAGACAACGGAAACAGCAGCCGCTGTTGGCAGCACAGAGGTGAGTGCGCAAGATCCTCAAACTACCAACCCGTCGAAGGAAAACGCACCCCACGCGAAACGCGGCAGACCCCGGAAGAACCGTTACGTGGCGACCCGGACGCCAGCGATAGAGACCGCGACTAAAGAACAGCCGACGCAGACGCCAGTAGTAGAGACTGCAACAGAGGAACAGCGGACACGAACGAACAATCCGGAACCGGACTCGGCAGAACCACCGACGATAAGCGAACAAGAGCTGGCAGAGTCAGTTGCCAGCGGAAGGAAAAAGCGCGGACGCCTGAAGGGCGCAAAGAACAAGGAGCTGGATAGCAAACCAGTGATCCCAGAGAGCTGCACGCGAGCGCAACGTAAATAACCGTATGCGCAAACGAAAACGAAATTTTTTTTACATGAATTTTTTTCTTATTTTTGTTACTCTCCCAGTGGATTGGCGATAAAAAGATGTCAAGGGACAGTACTAACGAGTAGATTTTACAGACGGATCAAGAAAACAACATCAGAGCCAGTGCGACGCCAGCAGATGAGCCGTTGCCACCGCACCCTGAACCGCTTAGGTGCCCAAGGAGCGCGAGCGCGCCCGTCGTCACCCCGCTCGAAACGTGGTACGACGCCAATACCACTATCTCAAGCACAGATGGTGAGCTAGCCGATACGAGCATCGAGACGGTGGTAGAGGTGCCCGCCAGTAACAACATCACGCAACAAGTGGAGGACGACGTAGCGGCAGCAATGGATCGTGAGCTGCAAAGTGAGAACATAGCACGTGAGTGCAGAAGACGGAACGCACGCGAGTACGGTGGAGAAGAACGCAAGCGTGCCAAGCACCGGAGCGCGTGCGGACGCGCAGGACGACGTCAATGCGGTGCCAGCCCAAGCGCAGGGAGCGCAAAGCGAACAGGCCCACACGACCGCCCAAGTCCAGCCCCCACCGCCCAGTCGCACCGCCAGATCACCATCAGAGCGGCTGGAAGAGGCGGTCAGCAAGGCGGAGGAGGCGCCGGCAGGAGCAAAATGACCAGCCGGACGAAGAGGAAGACTGAGTGCACACAGGCGGGCTGAACGCACGCGGTTGTGCGAAGCGCAAGCGGCGCGAAGGGGCGAATCAACCAAAGAAAGGCCTAATAACCATACTTTGTTATAGATTAAGTAATAATAAGTTGTAAGTCAATCGAAGGCTGTAAAGTGGGTAAATAGCCACGCAACCAATGTGATTATAGAGTCGAGTGGAGCGCGAACCACTATAAAAAGCTGCCAAGTCGTGATAGTTTTATTTTTTCTTTTTTTCTTTTAGTTCACTTAATTTTGAGATTTCGTTATGTTTCTTGGTTAATTTTCTTTTGATAAAAAACGTGATATAGTTGATAGTTTAGTTAATTCTCTCTGATTGAAATAATTGATAATTTAGTTAATTTTCTGTAATTGAAATTATTGATAATCTAGTTAACACCCTTGGTTAAAGATTTACATTGAATTTATAGTTTTTTCTAAGGAAATAGTTCATTGTTTGGTTTTATTTTAAATTCAGCAAAAATTTTGTATTATTTTGCGATAGCGCACACATGATGCAACAGAGAGCACGCGTCAATTAGAATGCACACAAATGCGATAAAGCGGATGTGACTGCGAAAATGTTATAACGATTGTGCGAAGAGCGCCGACCGATTCACAGGGTAAGAAACCGTGCCGATTATTGTATACGCACGCGCCCAGTTGCTCGCAGAAAGAGAGATACCACCGCGAAATAAAGGTCGAAAAGAAAAGGGTAAATCGTAGAATCATTTTCCCAGTACACATAATACCTATGAGACGAGGCCCACGTGCTGAGTGCCAGCTTCCCCGGCTCCGGAACGCCGGCCTTTTTCCCGAGCACCGACACCTCCGCGTCAGCATCTCCACGCCGCCAGTTTTCACGTGCAGCGAGCAACATAAAGGTTGGTCCCCACGCGTTGCTCTCTCTCTCTCTCTAGGAGGCAATATTTCATGGCTGTACTTTTGTACAAGATCCTGCGCATCCGACAGCCAGAATACTTTCTGAGCCTCTTCACTAGGTATGTGTCCACTAGGCCCACCATGGGTGATGCACCAGAACTCTCAATCCCCAAAATGACGAGTAGTTTTGGAACAAATTCCTTCCAGGTGGAAGCGGCACAACTTTGGAACTCCCTACGCTCCTCAGACAGAAACTTGCCGTCCTTATCTAGTTTTAAGCGTTTCGTAAAGTCTTATTTTTTAGAATTATCAGGATGACCTTTGTATTTTTCTTTTTATAAAAATAGACACGTTATCTGTGTTAACTCGTTCGCATAAATGATTGATGACTAGGATATTAGTACTCTGACACTTTATCTGTGATAAATCGCTATATATATATTGTAACGAGTGCTTCGCGAGCACTCGTTATCGCGCGATCGCCACGTGGCAAGTCGGAAGCTCAGGCGTGAGCGCGCAAATCGCGCGATCGACGCGGGCACGCGCCGCAGCCCTTCGGGGGGGGGGGCGCGTCGCGTGAGAAAGAGCGAGAGAAAAGATAGAGAGGGAAGGACCTCCCGCCTCGCGCGGCACGCGAGCCCCGCGAGGACGGAAGGACTCTCACTCTCGTGCCGACCCGCGTGAAAATCAGCCCGCGCCGTTAATTCGCCTAATCCGCGACGCGACGCGAAGCTTCGTGATAGTGCGTGTGAGCGTGAGTGTCCCCACACCACCCCGACGACACTCCGAGCGCTACACCTGCCTGGAGAAAACAACGTTTTCCCTGGGTGCGCGGGGCAACTCTATCCTCGCCTCGCGAAAGGTGTAGGCGCGACCGCGCACACCCGAGCCAAGCGCGAGCGCGTGCACCAGGACCAGCGACCCAGGCAACAGTGGCGACGAGAGCAGCGAGCGAGCCCGCTTACCATCCTGCGGGCGAACACGACGAGCGAACGGCAATCTGTAAGTCGCGCTTTGTATATTCCCGCGAGCGAGCGAATACTCGACTTCGTGGCCGAGCGGCCCTCTGCGCGTGCGCGCGTTTTAAAGTTGTTGGCGGGCACCGGCCCACCAACGCGAGTGTATTCATTTGTTGGATTTTGCACCTCAATAAAGAGGTTTCTCTTACTTTAAACGATCACTAGAGTCACGCGTTTTTCTTTGTAAACCTCCCCGCACCTACGACCGAATCCCCCTCTCTCCACGGCCGAGAAACCTTCCGCTTCACGGCTTACTGAGTAGCCGTGTTCGCGAGTACCCGTTAGAGTTAAGTATTGGACGAAGGGCTCATTGCGTCGCGAGCGCCGAACGAGACCCTGCGATCCCCTTCCCCCCGCTCTTCCCAGTCCCGGGGCGCGCCCACTACGTATGCAGCGACGGCCCGTAACTGTGTACGAGTGGCCGGGGGTCACCACCAAGACCCTTGGCGCGGCGTCTGCACGCCGGAGCTGGGTGACCGACCTGGCCGCTAGGCGAGGAGCGGGGCAATGACAATTAGCTCGGGTAGCAACCTCTGCACCACGATAAGTGCAGAATTCACCCCGTTGCATGGCGCCTAACCGTGTTTTTCGCATGCAAGGAGGTGTTATTTTGTTGAATAATTAAATTCTCGCGAAATTCCGACTCGGCAAGTCGGTGTGTCAAGTGCAGAATTCACCCCGTTGCAATATATATAATTTTTACGACGTTGACAAGGATGATATGTGAAATAATTTTATAGGAATGACTAATATTTTAGAGAAATGACTGATCTAATGTAAAATACCAATTTTTGTATTCGTATACAATAAAACATATCTATCTATCTATCTATCTCTCTCTCTCTCTCTCTCAATCGACCGCGCCCCGTTCCCCCTTTATTTGTACCCCGTAATTGCTAATAAAGCACTATTCATTTTATGTGTGCGCGTTTCTGTGGCCCCGATTCACCTTACCTGAATTCCTTACACACGACTCTGAGAACTCGCCCAACATCAGCGCCGAGCGAGATTGTACTCTCTCGTGTCCCTCTTAGTATTATTGATAATAACACAGCCACACAAAAAAATAATTTTCGACGCAGGGGGTTTGACTATGTTTACTATATGTTTTCGGGGTCGCTGAATCCGAATCCGAGGTCGGTTTGAACCCTGCAGGTCGAGGTTTGGCCATAACCTTGAAAAACCTAGTAAATTAGAATTTCCAGGACATTTTAATTTCTATAACTGTATAACTTGTACAGTAAAAGTCTAAAACCTCTGAACTTATAACGGAATAACACCATAAGCCCATAACACCATAAACTCTGGACGTTGTTTGGCCATAACCTCGAAAAACTAGTAAATTAGAATTTCCAGAACATTTTCATTTCTATAACTGTGTGACTTGTACAGTAAACGTCAAAAACCTCTAAACCCATAACCGAATAACACCATAAGCCTATAACACTATAAACTGTGGACGTTGTTTAACCATAACCTCAAAAAACCTAGTAAATTTGAATTTTCAGAACTATGCATTGTATATAACGATATAACTTGAACAGTTAACGTCTAAAACCTCTAACTCTATAAGCACATAACTCCACAATCCCATGACATCATAACCCCATAACACCAAAACCCCATAACATCATAACCGCATAACCTCACAATCCCGTTATACTATATTATATAATCACCTAGGCTTATAATCAAATAATTCAAACTGTATAAAATCGTTTGGGTTTATGGGGTTCGACAAAGTTAACCTTCAAACTTATCAATGTATTACCTCATAACCTAATAACAACATGCCCATATAACCCTGTAACCCCAGATTTTCGATCCGTATTATCCTATAACAATATAACTCGAACTACGCTGTCACAAAAAGAGGTTTTAGACGTTTACTGTAC
>JAJGXB010000820.1:10519-23961 GCA_020882725.1 Aphelinus certus
TAATGCATACAAAAAAATGAAAAAAATCGAAAATGTAAAAAATAACGAAGTCATTACCTCGAGAAACGTTACCTCATCTAATGAACGCTTTTTGATTTATCTTTTTGTCATGAACCAATGGTGAGTTACAGCCTCCACCGCAAAAAAATTTTTTTGGAGGCACCTCTAAAGATTTGTTGTCAACGTATATACTAATGTAACATTGTCTAAATGTTACATTAGTATGTCCAATTTGTTTCAATCTATTATCTTTATCGGGAGCGTTGGAAAAAATTCGCAAAAACATGCTTATTTTTGGCCGTACAGACCATACCCCTCCCCCTCAAATGTTGTAGAATTGTTCTGAAAAAATTTGACTAATTTTAAGACATTTTTACTCAAGAAAATTTTTCATCAGACTTGATTCGCTAAGTTCAATAGTATATTATTCACCCGAGCGAGGTTAGGCGATTTCAGCACGAAAAACGTTTGCGATCCGAGCGCAGCAAGGATTGCAAGTTTGCGCGTGCCGAAATAGCTTAGATGAGCGAGGTGCATATACTATTTTTCGTACCCCGCGGCAGAAAAGTGCCATTCTTTGTAAACGCCAGGACGCAAAGTAGGCACCTTACTGCGGCTGGGACGAAAAAAAAATTTTCATGAATGGGACGCTATTTTGTGTCTGCTATTCTGAATTTCAAAATGAAACCAACGGGATCTTGAAGGTCGGACATCTATAACTCCGTTTACAGTGGTGGAAATGTTGTATGAAATTTTTTTTCCATTTCAGAATGATTTTTTTTTTTAAAACAACGTGAAAAATTCGTTAGTTTCCAAGAAAAGCGGCCTATAACCTTTCCGGCTTACAGTTTACGAAAATTTCCTCAACACGATTCGGAATAGGAGATCGAAACCTATAAGAAATAATGTCTTATGAATTTTCACATGCTTTTTTCATTATGAGATATGAGGCCGAAGGTTTGGAAAAAAAGTGTTATTTGGGAGGAAAAAGGTTAGCTAGCGACATCTACCCAGCGTAGATATTTCATGGCCTGCATGGTATTTAAAATACTTAGATATGTCTGTCCAACGTATCTCGCTGAGTATTTTTTTATTAACACTAGCACTGGCCCCTGTAGGGGGGCTATCGCCCAAAGCTGATTGTCCCCAGTTTCCGCAAGGAATTTCTCCGTAGATCGTTCCGTGTCAGTGCATCTTATATTTAGAACTCTCTCCTCTTTGTTATTACTAACGCGTCATCGTTTCCCATTTCCAAAAAACTCTTATTCACTCATTTCCTTGTTCGCGACCGTGGGGAGAGTTTACTCTGCTCTCAGTTATTAACAGTAATTATAATAACAAGTCACACTCTGTTTCTAATATACTCAAGTCGTTAATAAACACCTTAACCCATTAAGTCCCAAATAGCAAAAATTTTATTGGTACTTTCGAGCTCAAATATTTTGATGAATAAGACGGAAGGTTTATTGCAAAATAGTCATTCCAACTATTTTCGGGTATGCTCTACATGATACAATGTTTAAAAAGACTGAAAAAATTGATTTTCCATTAATAATTAACAAATTAAAATGAAAAATGCGATTTTTTGGAGCACTTTTTTTTCAATCCAAAATCAGAGGAAGAAGGAATTTTATTTTTACCGTCAAAAATATGCACTAATGTGCACAAAATATTCGAGCTTTCCAAATTCGTTGAGTTTTTTCGACTATGATTTTTTTCAGCAAAATGGCGGCCAAAAAGAGGGAATCGATATTTTGGATTTTCATTTTATCAATATTTTTAAACATACATTTTCATATTCGATATATTCCTTTGAAATTCCGTATACAGGGATTTTCAATGTTGCTGATAACGATTCTGACATCAAATTCTCAAAATTCTGGATCCAAGATGGCGGTTCCAAGATGGCGGCTTATGATTTTGTATATTTTTAGTTGGAGATTCGTGAAAATCTGAAATAATGGCTTTTCGGGGGCGCAGATGATAAATCTGACATCAGATTTCCAAAATTCTGTATCCAAGATGGCGGTTTCAAGATTGCGGTGGACAATTTTCTATATTTTCAAAATCTCGTTATTTTCATCTTTTAGCCGTCGTTTTCATCCATGAACGACGTTGACGAAATATTAATAAAATAAAGATTCAAATTTTTAGTTTCTGATTTCAGTCACTATTATGCTAAAAAAAATCATAGATGGAAAAACTCAACAATCTTTTCCAGCAGTAAAAATTCAGAAACCTTTTTATTCACATTTTCACGAACTTCCAACTAGAAGTGCAGAAAATCATAAGCCGCCATCTTGGATCCGCCATCTTGGATACGGAATTTCGAAAATCTGATGTCAGATTTATCATCAGCACCCCCGAAAACCCATTATTTTCACGATTCTCCGACTAAAAATGTGGTAAATCGTCAGCCGCCATCTTGGATCCAGAGTTTTAAAAATTTGATGTCAGAATCGTTATCAGCAACATTGAAAACCCCTGTATACGGAATTTCAAAGGAATATCTCGAATATGAAAATGTATGCTTTGAACTATTGATAAAAAGAAAATCCAAAATATTGATTCCCGTTTTGTGGCCGCCATTTTGCTGAAAAAAATCATAGTCGAAAAAACTCAACGAATTTGGAAAGCTCAAATATTTTGTGCACTTTTGTGCATATTTTTGACGGGAAAAATGAAATTCCTTCTTCCTCTGATTTTGGATTGAAAAAAAAATGCTCCAAAAAATCGCATTTTTTATTTTAATTTGTTAATTATTAATTGAAAATCAATTTTTTCAGTCTTTTTAACCATTGTATCGTGTAGAGCATACCCGAAAATAGCAGGAATGACTATTTTGCAATGAACCTCCCATCTTATTCATCAAAATATTTGAGCTCGAAAGTACCAATAAAATTTCTGCAATTTGGGACTTAATGGGTTAACCCATATGTTACATCTATGATGAAACTGTACAACAGAATGTACAAGCAAATAAATTACATCTCTCTCTCTCTCTCTCTCTCTCAATTCGCAACATTTAATATTCAATTTGCACTTCATTCTCTTCTCAATCCAATTCAGGTCCTGTTCAGCGCTGTAGTTCATGCTAACTATGAAATTAGTTAATATCAAGCAATCCAGGAAAACTTTACATATTTGAGTTTGTTATGGAAGTGTGCATTTAGTGATCACACTTTCGTATGAATTGGTTCATATTAGCCAATTTCATAAGTAACTAACTTGAGGTTGGAATTTGAGCTAACCGATCGATAGCTGTTCGAACCTTAGCTATGCAGTCTTACAATGTAAGTGAATTTAATGAGTGAATATTATTGAATAATACTCAAAGAAGTGAACTATAACATTTTCTTGTTAATATTAGAAAAATAATTGGAAATTCATTTACCTATTGTGTGTGTAACTGGTGTATCTTGATATTTACGAATTTTCTTGCAAATTATAGTTTACTATGGACAATCAAGGAATCTGCCCACTCTGAGACTACTTTGGATACTTTGTTAACATACTGAGATAACTTCTGGTGGGTATGAGATCCTGATCCGGGTATGATCTTGGAGATGTTTTTTTTCAAAACTTCAAGTAATTTCCAGAGAAAAATGTTATCATCACTTTTTTGTCCAGAGGTCATTTAATGGGTGTGAATAATATTTGAGGATAGCTATAATATAGATGACTCTGAAGTTCCTGTCGTTGAATCAACAAAAACTCAAAAGCGTAATGCCGGGAATTTTTTTTTTTCAAAAAAATATTCTCAATTACGAGAGTCGAATAGTAGGTATTTGGTTGTGCTCCGACTGTCAGAACCACTCCAAAAGTGAATAAAAAACAAATAAATGGCGCTAAAAAGTAAGGTATTGATAGTGCCGGATTTTTTTTCCACTGAAAGCAAAATTGTTGAGTACGAGAGTCGAATAGTAGGTATTTCGTTGTACTCCAACCTTCGGAATCACTCTAAAAGTGAATAAAAAACAAATAAATGGCGCTAAAAAGTAAGGTATTGATAGTGCCGGATTTTTTCTTCGATGAAAGCAAAATTGTTGAGTACGAGAGTCGAATAGTAGGTATTTGGTTGTGCTCCGACCATCGGAACCAGTCCAAAAGTGAATTATGAGAATAAAAAACAGATAAATCGCTATAAAAAGTTAGGTATTTGATAGTGCCGGATTTATCCGGGACAATACTGCTGATTACCTGAGATGACGAGAACTAGTTTAGTTTTCTTCTTTCCGGTTAATCAGTCTTTTTGGCATTAAATATTCGATGAGAATTATTGAATTCAGTAATTTCGTCGCGTGATGGAGCATAATTCAGTGCGTTTGTTGACATGCATACATAGTCTTACGCTAGACGTAGTAGATATTTGTTATTATTGAGTGGGATCACGACAACAAGAGCCACGGTCCGTACTGAGAATCAGGCTTACATACAGAGTAAGAGAGGGGGGTCGAGTACTGTCGTTCAAATCTATCAGCAGTTTGGCTTAAACCATTGCCGAAATCATAACTGTATAGAGCAAGTTGCAAGTTTTTCTAATCAGTTCAATATTTTAATGTGTTTCTTGTTTCGAGTATTCCCACATTCTCAAAGTCACAACTCCAATCGCAGAAATTTGGACTCATAGTTATTCTTTCACTGTAAGTAGTGTTTATATATATATATATGAGCTTACATTTGAATTCGCTTTTTTATCATTACTAGGGATCAGTTTTACTATATTCCAGGAATCGCCACTTTTCCTGCGAAAAGGGTCAAAATTCGTAGACGTTTTTTCACATACAGGTAGTAGTTTTTCTCACAGCTTGATAGTTCAATAAATTATTAACATCCAATATGAATACATAATTTGATGTGATATTATTATAGGTTTTAGTACAATGTCTACGGAAAAAAATACAATGAATCTCTATCGGTATGCCGATATCTATGTAGCTAACATCGATGATATTCGTGATGTTAAATTCGGAAGTTCTGGGAAAAATTCACTGACTGCAAAGGTAAGAAGTAATGTGGAAATAACGTGTGAAATAATGTGTCTAACTATTGACATATTCTTGGAATATGTCAATATATTTATATATTGACATATATTGAATACATATAATTATCAATATATTGACATATATTCATATTGAAATATATTTTATCAGATTGCTCAAGTTCTAAAAGTTGCTTGCAATGATAATTTTCGACTGAAATTGAAAAATTTGTGGGACCCATCAAAATCAAACCTGCGAGATATTGTAGTTAAAAAGTTGGAAAAATTAAGGTTTGGAGAAACGGATAATCTCCATGAACAGAATTCTGAGATACAATGTCTAGATAACATAGTAAGTAATGATACTATTATCAGTAGTACTGAATCTAGTGATGGTAGAAGGAAAGTGGAAATCAATTATAGTGAAGAAAGTGAAGTTTACAATGCGGAAAGTGGAAAAAAGTCACAAGTTACGGAACATACGGGAGGGAATAATTTTGCTAATTACGATATTCAAAATGTAAATGAAGCACAGATTAGTGAAGATATACGATTCAAACTGGGTATAGCAAATGTTACTTCCAATGAGCATGAAAATAATTATAGACCGTTAAGACCCAAAGTAAGTGTAAGTGTTTCAAGAAGGCGATTGTATTACGGAACAAACACGTATGAAGTGATGAGTATTATTGGGGATGGTAATTGTTTATTCAGGTGTTTCTCATATTATATTTATGGTAATGAAGACTCACATGCATTATTGAGAAACAAAATGGTGGGTTATGTTGTGAATAATTGGAAAATAGAAAAGAAATTACTAAATAGTTGTTGCCAGAAAAATATTGTGTATATTAATGCATCTGATTACAAAGCGATAATGGGTAAGGATGGGGAGTTTGGAACGGATTTTGCAGTAGGAGTATTTTGTCGATTGTATAGAAATATTTCTCTCAGAATTTTCAAAGAAATAGATGATAAAAATGTGATAGAAGCCTTCCATGACTATGATGACAATTGTGATTTTCCAACACTCAATTTACTGTTCAAAGGCGATGAATTCCATGGCCATTGGGAATTCTTGGAAGAAATAGTTTCTCCACCACTACTTCAGAAAAAAAATCGAATGTCACCTAATGATTATAAAGAATCTAAGACGTCTGAAAATGTCGAAAATAGAAATATGAATGGATTTGGAACAATTTTTGACGATGAAAATATGCTTATACTGGATGATAACCAAGAAAAGAATTTGAATATATTAGATCGAAATACGTTAGGGATTAAAACACTGAATATTCCAATTATTGACGAGAATAATTTTACAAGTAATCATCAAAAATTAGATTACGATAGTGATGTAAATGCTACTAATCCTAATCTGTATAATATGAATTTGATTACAAGGGATAGTGAAGTAAAGGTAGAAGAAGAAACAGAAAAAGATACCTTTACGTATGTCAAAAGATTTATGGATGAATATTCCGATGATGAATTAGGTTGCGCTTCTACTACTGATGAAAAAAAAAGCGAATAAAAGAATTACTATCTCTAAATAAGTATTCTGATGTTGTTGATACTAACGATATTAATTCAGAAACATCTGAATCTGAGAAAAAAACTGATGAATCGTCCGATAGTAAATTTCGAAATTCCACAAATGAATGTTGTAGTGAATCCTTGAGCAGCAGTACATTTGATATGAGTGCTACAGAAAGAAAAATGAATATCAATAAAAATAAATATCGTAATAATAGAATGAAAAATAGGAAGAACAAAAGAAGTAAGAACAAAAAGAGAAAAAGAATTATGAAAAGTAACAGACGTGGAAAAAAATCGAAATTCATGTTTAATGAACCTTTGATTGAGTTTGATTTTCCTTCGGCAGATATAAAATCGCCTATTGGTCACATTGACAGAAAGAAAGTGAGAAGCAAAATAGTTTCTATTATGAAAAAAGAAAAGAATTGTCGTTGCGTTCTATCATTCTATTGTTATAGAAAAAATATCAGTGGACAAGATATTGTTAATTATGCTAATTGCAAACAAAGAGCTGACAAAATCAAATACAAATTCTCTATCATGAACTATAATTCAAATGTAGCCACTTTGGTTGCTTCTGCTAATATGAAAATGACGTTTGTCCATGACAGAAGAGGAATGAAATTCAGAACTATTCGTTCCTCAGAACGCCGAAAAGTTTGTGACGAGCTTAAATATAGAAGTGTTATCAGCTAATCAAATGATTTGCATAGTAAATTGGATCCAAACTTATTGGATGATGGCGATCCACAAGATTTGGTTAATAATAACACGTTATATAAAATTAAATCAGAACCTAGATGCCAAGACCGTCTTCAATTAGATTCGTTGGATTTATCAGATTTATTCGCATTATACATAAAACAACAGAGCTGGAAAGATCCTTTCTTAAGATGTGTTTCATTGCCTTTGACAGCATTAATGTATTCGGAACAAGTTCTTCAAATGCTACACAACCAACGATTGATTATTATTCATATGGATGCTACTGGAGCTAGAGTTCGAAAGCCAAAAGGAATAGAAAACAAACGAATATTTTATTACTGCCTTCTAATGAAACACGACGTCGAAATACTGAAACTAGCGCATATGATTACGTCAGAGCACGGAATTCCTTCAATTAGTAATTTTTTGATGCAGTACAAGAGTTTTGTTCTCAAGGTCTGGAAGAAATGGCCGCTAGCTAACGTCGTCACAGTGGATTGGTCATGGGCAGAAATTCATTCAATATTACAAATTTGGAATAACTTAGATATCAACAAATACTTGGATATGATGTACGAATACAATCAAAAAAATATAAAACCACCAAAAGATATATCTATTCTAAAAATTTGTTACGCGCATTATATGAAATTAGTTTCAAAAACAATAGATGATAAATTTCCACAATATAAACATTTTAAAAAAATCATTATGGAGTGCATGGCTTCATTGGCTTTGAGCAGAAATTTTGCTCAATTCGATGCCGTATTCAAAATCTTTTGTAAGCTGTTATTAACTAAATCTGTACTAAAATCAAATGAAAATATGATTGTTTTGAATGATATAATAAGTAAAAACAAAGAAGCTCAGGAATCTATGATGGATATGAGTAACGACGATCCTGAACAAATATTCACTTTTGACGAAGAAAAAAGTAGTGCTATTTATAGGAATTCTCCTTATTACAAACGCTATAACATAATATATTCAAATATTCAAGATATTTTGAACAATGAAAATAATCATGACTCTGACACAGATCTTGAGTTGAGTGAAGATGATGAAAAATTAGGCAAAAATAAAAAATTCCCTGCTATTTATTATGCACCTCTGTTTCTAGACCATTTTATTATACACTGGGTTCCATACCTACCATTATGGAGTTCACTCGATTTGGATCTTATTGGTAACATATCGCGAATTACAAATGCATATATTGAAAGCTCAAACAGAGTGTTGAAAGAATTCGTTTTTGAAAATACACCGAGTACTTCAGTTGCAGATAGAGTGAGGCAGTTAAATATTGATAGACAAAGAGTTATCGCAAGAATACAACTGAATACTGATACAAAATCGACATATCGATCAAGGCAAAAATCCAAGTACCCAGAACTAGCGTCTGATCCACACGTCGAGGAAAAATGGGGAAAAGGAAAAGGCAAAAGGAAGCGAGAAAAATCACATGCTGACGCTTCTAGTATAAAAAAAAAGTAAAGAAAATTGTGGAGCAAAACGACGCATTGGTTAATGAAGATTTGAGGACAGAGAAAAGTCACGATAATGGATGATAGTATAGTAAGAGGTCGTGCCAATAAATTTGACCGATTTGATTCTTCAAATTCATCAATGAGTACTCATTCTTCCATATCATTTGCACCACCACCTTGGGAAACTGTGAGCTTGGATGAATATTCACCAGAAAAAATGTCTCAAACTTTTGTAGAATTCCATGTCTCAGGTATTCGTTTTGACAACGATACGATAAAAACGCTGTTTCCTAATAAACAAGTAAATGATAATATTATTAATGGATTTTTGAAAATTGTTAAGAATACTAATGAATCAAAAGAAATTCTTATCTTTGAATCGCATTTCTATACGAATATTTTAAGAGACCCTCCTATTTCCGCCAATGGTTACATTCGTTGGGCAATAAAAACCAAAGCATGGGAATATAAAATTTGGCTAATACCCAAATGCTCAAATAATCATTGGACTTTAACTCTTGTGGTATTTCCATTGAGATATATTGTACGATTCAATTCGTTATTTAGAATGAATAATGTTGATTCTGAGAAAGAGGAAAACCGTAGACTGCGCGGTTTTATTCAGACCATTTTCATGAAAAAAGTTGATTTCAATTGAGAATTGGGATGGACTATATTCTATCCTCAGGATATACCTTCTCAAATTTCGAATGGAAATATAGGAGTGAACTGTGGTATTCACGTATGTATTTGGGCTTATATAATAATCAGCAGTCATTACTTCAAATTTTCCGAGAAGGATATGAAAAAAGCACGATGTTGGATCATGCACTTAATTTCAAATCCTAGAAATATAGATATCAACAGAGATTCTTCTGGATCTATCGATGAATTTGAAAAATTGATTATTAAAAAAAAATAAAGTCTGTGGATATTTCAAAAATACGAATTACACAAGACACTCCGAAAATTGATCAAGAAATCCAGAACAGCAGAGGAAAAATTCCAAGTACTTTTGATTTTTGCTCATGCCTCAATTTTGTATTTTGAAATCTGATATTATTGAATATTCATTTATCCGGAATTAATTCACGCTCTACGGCTGAATTCAAACCGGCATCCTCTTGATGTACTATTATTAATAAATAAGAGATATTATTTGAAGTTTATGAAATGATTTTTTTATTCAGTAATATTTTATACACATGAATATACACTGTTAGAAACCCGCTTGGAAATTCTATGCTACCGTATGGAAGTGAAGAATATATTTATATTGAATTATATTCTTCAAGTTACCATGTTACGTTATCAACTTGAGTTCATTATTAACTGATATAATGATCGAATAATAATAATAATAATGTGCGATTGATTATATTTTCAGTAGCCTCTGAAAAGTATAGACGCTCTATTCAACTCTCGTAATCAATAGTTTTGCTTTCTGTGAAAAATATCTGGCACTATCAATACCTTACTTTTTATCGCGATTTATATGCTTTTTATTCACTTTTGGAGTGGTTCCGGAGGTCGGAGCACAACCAAACACCTACTATTCGACTCTCGTAATCAATAGTTTTGCTTTCATCGAGAAAAAAACCGGCACTAACAATACCTTGCTTTTCATTGCGATTTATATGTTTTTTATTCACTTTTGGAGTGGTTCCGGAGGTCGGAGCACAACCAAACACCTACTATTCGACTCTCGTACTCAACAATTTTGCTTTCATCAAAAAAAAAAATCCGGTTCTATCAATACCTTACTTTTTAGCGCCATTTATTTGTTTTTTATTCACTTTTGGAGTGGTTCCGACAGTCGGAGCACAACCAAATACCTACTATTCGACTCTCGTAATTGAGAATATTTGTTTGAAAAAAAAAATTCCCGGCATTACGCTTCTGAGTTTTTGTTGATTCAACGACAGAAACTTCAGAGTCATTAATATAGCAACTATTGGGAGAATAGCAACTTTAGGTCTCTGGCAGAATGGGTTGGAGGGCCCAGAAAAATCTAAGAAAATTCTGGTGACATCATGGAACCTCAAAGAGTCTCCGAATTATACGCGGGCCGGTCGGTTTTTTTAGGTTTCCCGACATTATTTCTTTGTATTTTGGCGGAGGTGTCGTATCTGGTAGACTGTCTACATTTTCCGCTTTCGCATTTTCCGTATCATTTAATTCATCATAAAGCGATTTTTTTCTCGAGTTACTTTGTCCCCTTTGGATTCTATCAGCTTTTTTCGTAGCCTCCAACTCGCTTGATTCGCCATTTTTCACTAAGTCCTCCGGACTATCGTGAGTGAAATTTCTGAGCCGTTCTTGTAAAATTTCATCTCTGATTTCACGAAATTGCGGATGATTGATATTTATTTGTTTATCAAACTCATCTGTGTTGTATTGCCCGATTAATCTTCTTCGTAATCACGCTCTTCTATCAGACTGAGATTCCGTTGTTATTGATTGTAACTGTAATGAATTCTCTTCAATTCAATTATCCGTGCATTCTGACAAAATTCCGTCCATTCTATGTTTCAAAATATTTCTAGTATTCATTTTGATTGTTTATCGGCTGAATCAGCCGCGTAAAATTTTCTTACTCAAAATTTCTTTGTATGAATATTTTTATTTATTCGTTTATTGGGGCCGAAAAGAGAAGTTGTTATTAGAAGAAAAAAGCCAACTGGCTTATGTACCGCCTCCATCGTTACAGGCGTAGCACCACCCTTGTGCTCAGAAAGCACCATATTCGGGCGCTTTTGTTTCCCGTGGTAGACTACTGCTCTCTAGTGCTCTCTGACCTTTCCGATGAACAGGATCTTATTATTCAGCGTATCCTCAATTAGGGAATCAGATACATCCATGGTGTAAAGAGGCGCGAGCACATCACTCCCTACAGGCGTCAGCTTGGCTGGCTCACTAGCTCTGGTCGCAGGGAGTACTTCTTGGCTTGTACTCTCTACAAAATCCTGGCTAGTGGTAGGCCATCCTACCTTGCGAATCGCTATCAGCTAAACACTAGCCAGAGGCCTGTAAGGGGTGTGTGTTAAAGGCCCCTTGTCGTCCCCCCGTTCAGACTGGAGTCGACCAGGAACTCATTCTACATTAGTTCAACCTACATTTGGAACAATCTCCCCACTCATATTCGCCCCATCAACTCATTCGTCATGTTCAAGCACCACATCTTCAAATTTATTTTTGACCATGAAGGTATCACCCTTAGTACTTCAGTCATTCTATCTACCTCATTTATATACTGTTCTTCGCGCATCCTCGCTGCTTCCGTTCACACTCACACACTTATCCTCACCACTTCACCTACTTTTAGTCAATTCTATATCTCACATTTGTTTTTTACCCTATATATACTATATTCCACTGTTAAGTCATTGTACAACATAATGTACACTAATAAACTTATCTAATCTAATCTAATCTAATCTTTCGGCGCTTAATCTAATCAATCCACTTGAGAGTATGATCACTAAATGCGCAATTTGATAAGGAATTCAAATATATATAGTTTGCCTGTGTTTAAATGACTTTATAAACCACTTTGTGAACGTTATACTTGCCTATACTGGAGATATATATGACCCATGTATGGCAAAGGTTAGGTTACCGACCATAGACTTTTAGACATGCAAAGCTACTTTGGAAGCTCCAAACTCATTTCTGGACAGGCAAACTATATATATTTGAATTCCTTATCAAATTGCGCATTGAGTGATCATACTCTCAAGTGGATTGATTCACATTAGCTAATTCCATGAGTAAATAACTTGAAGTTGTAGTATGAGCCCACCAGGCAATAGCTGCCTGGACCTCAGCTATGCAGTTCATACAATATGAGTGGATTTCATGAGTCCCACATTCATGAATATTACCCATGTTTAGTGAACTTCAGCATTTTCTTGTTGATATTAAAAAAATGTACGTGTAATGCACAGCTTACAATTTACTTTCTGGATTAATCTTTCTTATCGAGTGAATGCAATTCATGACAATGTACTTTATTAGTATTTTCTTGTACATTTTAACACAATAGAGCCAATATATTGACCATCAATACATGTAACTACTGAAAGATAGGTGGCGTCGAGTAGTATAGTAATGCTTGATCTATATAAATATGATATTGACAACTCAGGATATGTATTAGTATGATAGAATGTGAGTTTTTACAGTGGATATTTGTAATAATACCACAGACAAGTGTTTGCAAAAATTGGAAGTGTTGGCGGTACAAGGCTCCCCTTGAATTGTCATTTTAGCCTGTTTTTACCCCGATTTTAGTTAATATATTAATTTTTTGGGAGCTTCCAGAGTCCAGGCCCATTTTTTCACTATATAGGCTGTATGTGGTATGAGTTGGGACAACTTTTAGTACCCATGTGGTGTGGGGCTTGACAAGCGAACTCCCAGGGTTCAAAAATAGAGGCTCTAATTGGTAATGTGCAGTACTTCATGTGCTCCAATGACCTTGGAGATAATTTTTCTATAAAATTCAGGCAATTTGCAGAAAAAAGTGTCCCATTCATTTTTTGCCTCAAAGGTCATTTTCAGGGTGTAAATTAAGGTTGAAAATGCCTCTGAAAATGCAAAAACAGCAAAATCAGCAACTTTGCCTATTTATTAAAGGGGGTTAAAGTGCTCGAAAAAATCTAAAAAAATTCTGGGAAATCGGCTTGATGTCCTAGAACTTACAAAAAAATTTTGAGCCAAATCAA
>JAJGXB010000825.1:0-17141 GCA_020882725.1 Aphelinus certus
GGCTTGCCTGTGTATCTTTCTGCCCGAGAGAGACAGAGCTCTCAAGGACTGAAAGATCTCAGGTAGCAGCCCCCAGACGCTGACTCGGCAGTCGCCGCGCCGAGCGGCGCGTGCAGCTGCATGTACCCTCCCGCTAAGCCGTTGCAAGCGTCGTGGGAGGGCATGGTCACTGGCAATTGGCTAATTGCCGGTGACGCGACAAAGAGGGACCGGGTAACAGTGAGAGCGAGTGAGAGAGCATCTCATCTCCTCCCCGCCCTGCCTAACGGGACTCACGCCCCGACGCGACCCCGACGCGACGCGACGCGACGCGCAAAATCCAGTGCGTCCCCGACTTGCCGAAAGAGCAGTCGTGTTTTATTTTATTATTCTGATTTATCCAGCATTTTGAAGTTTTTGATCAGTGCCTGACCGACTAGCCGATAGTGCAGTCGAGTTTTTCTAATTATCTAATTTGTCCAGCATTTGAAATTTTTGCATAGTGCGCCCCCGACTCGCCGAAAGAGCAGTCGCGTTTGTCTCCTAATTCTGTTTTGTCCAGCATTTGGAGTCTTTGCATTTTCTGATCTTTTTCCATCACATTTGATTAAATTTTTTCGGTGTACCTTGGTGCGAAGATTTCGTAAATCGGTCCCGAATTTCTTTATTTTCTTGCTAAATAAAATCAGTGTCTCTGATCCTGAACAATCTGCCTTGAGTCCAGCGTATCGAGCCAGACACGAATTCAGAGCAGCATATCAGAATTGGTGCAAAGGACAACAAAGGGATTTGAGTCTGGCGGAGCCAGAGCACACGAGAAAAGTAAGTTTTTATGTAACATCAATTGAGATATTTGCCCTTCCCCTTTGCAAGTGTTCAGGTTCTCTTTGGAAAGATTCGTTTTGTTAGAAGAAAAGAAAAATAATTCACCAGTTTTTAGGTGCTCTTTGAAAGTTTTGTTTTGTTCAAGAGATAGTTAATAAAAAAGATTCTTAGAAAATTTTGGAAACATTTATTTGAGTGAAAGAATAATCAATAACAGTCTTGGGAAAAGATTCATTTAGTTAAAGAGAAATAATTCGCAAGTTATTTGAGAGAGAGAGAGAGAGAGAGAGATTCAGGGTGTGTCCGACGGCGCGGGGTTCTGCTACCCGCGAGGTCCCCATACCTGCCAGCAGCATCCACAGGGACGCCCAGCGTCCCAGAAAAATACGAGTGCCCTACACTCGTCTGTAGGACTGAACACCCCCCCCCCCCCAGTCCATAACAGTCTCGTCTTTTAAGTCCCCATTATTTCCGAAATTCTCTATTTCCTTATCGAGCATAGAGTAGTCAGAAGTATTTCCTAGGCTAGTGTCACTGCCGTTTCCATTAATCCTATGCGCGTCACCAATTCTTATCTGCCTCCTCGATAATGCAATAGGTCTCGGGTTCCATTTTTGTTCTTTCACCGGGAGAGTTATTCCTGGAATAGGTGTACTCGTTGCTCGCACTCCCTTCATCATGTTCTTATCTTTTTGGATATAAGCCAGTGGTCCTTCCGTTTTTTGTTGGCTGAGTATCTTCTCACCAAACTGTGATTCCGAAATCGGTTGACTCACAGGGAATTCATATCCTGTTTGACATTTCTTCCTATATATTCTCTTCCTCTGACTCGGTGTTTCTTTGTCTATTTCTGAATCATCATCTCCGTCCGAGTTGTTGGTATTGCGTTTTTTCCTCTCCTGTTGGCTTTCCGAACTACTATTATCAATAAGCCGTTCTTTTTCCCCTAATCTTGGGGGTTCTTCTAATTTACACTCTTTTCTATTCCTGGATCTAGTCATAACTATTTTTATCGTAGCCTGCTTGTTTGCTTCAATTCCCGGTCCTGTTTGCTTCATAAGTTGTTTTTCGGTTTTCTCTCCTGATTTCACTTTTCGTTCAGTGATCTTTATCTTGGACTGGGCATCTTTATCGGACTTCATCTTCTTCTCATTATCCTTCACCTTTTCTTTTTCAGTGCTCTCCTGTTTTTCGGCTAATTCATAAATTTGTGCTCTCGGGAGTTCTGCATTTTCTTCCCCCTCTGTGATTACTGGATTTCTACTCAAAGCATCTGCATTCGAATTTTTTGTTCCCGGTCTATATATTATTTTGAAGTCCTATTTCAATAGATCTGCTTTCATTCGGCCAAACTGTACGTCGGGTTTCCTTGTAGTATTAAAATGCTTCAGTGGTTCGTGATCAGTTATTACTGTAAATTCTTTCCCATATATGTAATGTTCAAATTCGCCAATTGCCCAAGATATAGCTAGCATTTCGCGATCGTAAGTGGAATATCTTAATTCGGGTCCTTTAAATACTCTGGAAATATATGATATTGGTCTATCTAAATTTTTCTCAAATTCCCCCTGACTTAATACGGCTCCGATTGCATAATTCGATGCATCTGTTGTTATTATGAACGGTTTTGACATGTCTGGCGAAGTAAGCACTGGTTCCTTGCATAAAGCTTCTTTAATTTCCTCATACGCTTTCTGCTCTGCTTCTCCCCAAATCCATTTCTTCCGATCATCTTTCAATTTATTTAATGGTTGTGTTATTTTTGCGAAATTTTTGATAAATTTGCGGTAATATGATGCCAAACCACAGAACGATCTTACTTTCTTTGCGTTATGTGGGACCGGAAATTCCATTACAGCTTTTATTTTTCGCTGGTCCATTTGAATTTTACCATTTCCTACGACATGACCTAAAAATTGTGCCTCCTTCTGAAGAAATTGACATTTATTCGGCTCGATGGTTAAATTTGCCTTATCCAATCTTTCCATAACTCTCCTAAATTTCTTGCCGTGTTCCGTTAAATCTCTTGAAAAGACCACGATATCGTCCAGATAAACAAACAATTCCACACCTTGCAATCCTGCAAGTACTAGATCCATTAAACTCTGAAATGTGGCGGGAGCGTTTTTTAGTCCCATTCCCATTCGTGTATATTCATAATTCCCGTAAGGTCCTGAAAATGCAGTTTTATGCGCGTCCTCCGCATCCATTGGAATCTGATAAAAGCCTGATCTCAAATCGATCGTTGTTATGTATTTGGATAGTGACACTACATCTAATATTTCGCTAATGTTTGGTAACGGATAACTGTTTCCGACCGTTATTTCATTCAGTTGCCTAAAATCTGTGACTAAACGCCATCTCTCTTCCCCATTTGGGCCCGGTTTCTTTTTAACGACCCACACAGGTGACGAGAAGGAAGTAAGGACTCTCTGATTCTTTGATGATTCCTTGTATGAGTAAGTCGTCAATCAATTTTTGCATTTCGTCTTTTATTGCCTGTGGATTCCTAAACCTTTTCACCTTTATCGGAGTATCAGTTGTAAGTTTTATTTTATGATCAATCAAATTCGTCGCTGGTAATCCAAATACCTGCGGACATTCTGCGATCAGTTCTTTCACATGTGCTATTTCAAGTTCATTCAATTCTTTCAATGCTTTCAGTCCAAATTTTCAAATACTCGGGTGGCCCTATCTTTGATTTCTTCAGTGGTCAGTTTCCTAATTGTCGCAGATGCTGCTTTATTCTCCTCTATTTCTCCTTTTTCGTTGAACATACCGTCAATAAATTCACTTTCGAGGGGTCGTCCCTCACATGGCTCCAGAGTAACTTCTGGCACATTAACCATAACTTCATCATCATTTATATTAATACATTGGGCATATACTTTCCCATTTTCGTTCTGACCAATGAAATTTCCAAATAAAATACCTGGCCCTAACTCTTGTAGAGGCACTAGCCCTACTTTCACCTCCGTATTCTTGACCCTAGCATATATGACCTGTTTGGTCCGTGGCGGTATAACAAAAACCTCCTGATTCTCAAACGGTATACTCATACCTCCTATTTCCAAGCACATTTTGTCCGCATTTGCATTTCTTCCATATTCTGTTATCAAGTCCCATTCCAACAATCCATCTGTCTCGATGGGAAAATTATCTGGCACTACATGTGCAATCACTGAAAATCCATTCAGGCTCAATGTTATTACTCCAAGTGAAGTCAATACTCCTTCCGTTACTCCATTTATCAATAATTTGTCTCCCATGTCAATCGGGAATTCATGTTCTATGCTTCCAATTTTTATTAGTGTCACATCGGCTCCAGTGTCGACGTAAAACTTCCTTAGTTGTCCCTTCAATTTAATACATTCCAAATTTACAATTGGTGGCCGTCGGCCAGTACTAGCTGCAAGTCTTATCGTGCAACGTTTGATTCGATTTTCTTGATCTTGGCTTTGCATTTGCCTTCCGATCTGTTTTTTCGAACGCTTCGGTGATTTAATCTTTTCCGCTTTAATCTTAGCGATTCTTGTAGTTGACGTTTTTGATGTTGGCATTGAATCCATTTGAGTTAGCGATTTTATTTCAACCGAGGCAATTATTTTTGTAGCTAACTCCGTTTGGATGTTCAACTCTAGTTCTGACCTTGGTTGTTCATGTTGCCCGAATTGTTCAAATTGTTGCTCGACACCGCACTCTGGTGCCGAGCATCCTGCAAGTTTAAAGGAGCCGGTACCGAGGGTAGCCTATCCAAGCTTTGCGATCTTTCCCTGTAATTATTGTGCGCACCGTTGTCTTGATAACCTCCTCCATTATCGTTTTGTCCCTGATAATCATAATTTCCATTTCCGCGATTGTTATAATCGTTATTACCTTGACGGTTAGGATTTCCATTCCCTCGTCTATTATTGTTTCCATTGCCACCTTGATTGTAGTTATAATTGTCTTGACGATCGCGGTTATCGTTATTCTGATCATTATTCCCTTGGTTATTGAAGTTATTATTTCTCCTTTGGTTAAAGTTACCACCATTGTTCCGACCGTTGTTAGATCGGTTATTACCGTAGTTATTACCTCTTTTATTGTAGTTATTATGTCCTCCATTTTTATATGAATTATTGGGGCGGTTATTCCCAAAGTTGTTATTGTTTCCATTATTGAAATTGCCGTTATTCCCGCCATTGTATAAATCATTGTTGGATTGGTTATTTCCATAATTATTGTTGCTTCTAAAATTTCAACCATTGTTTCGATAATTATTGTTTTTATAGTTTCCGTTAGATCTATTATTATTGTTATATGAGAATCCGTTATTTCCATTTCCACCATTATTCGTGCCTAAATTCGTGTTTGCCCAATTACCGCTAACGCCAGTCAATCTGCGAACATTAGAATTACTTTGTCCTTGCTCGGTGACGGGAGCATTCACTGGTGCCGCGGGGGGTGTTAGATAAACCTGAGCTTGTGCGTCCTGTTGCGCGGCAGCTTGACTATTCAATGTGTCTTTATTCAATCTTCCCGACTTTACTAAGTTCTCGAGGGCAAAGCATTCAGAGTATAAATGGCCTTTCTTGCCGCAAAAATTACATAACTTTGAATCATAACGTTTCTTAGGGCAATTGCTCTGCATGTGACCTATAGCTTGACAGTAATTACATTGCACTTCCGAAGTAGCTACGCGCATTATAGTACCTCCTTGTTGAGACATATTGTTATTAAATATTCCCGAGTTTTGATTTCCTACAGCAGATACCAAATATTTTGCCCATGCCGGCATTTCTTCGGAACTTTCGTCTTGTCCCATAATACGACGAGCGCTAGTATAATTCTCGAAAGTCACGGCGTCAGAAATTGCTTGTCTCAGCGTTTTCGGGCTACGCGACCTAACTTGATATTGCAGCTCCGTGTGCAAGCCGAGTATAAATTGTTCAAGTGATTCCTCATTTGCTTGTTCTTTGTAAGTTACCTTTTGATAATCCAATAATTCGCGATCGTTATCGTACATGTTTAATAGTCGGTTTTGTAAAACTTGAACGCGTAAGCCTTAATCAGCAGCTTTTTCATTTTTCTTCTGTTTGACGATTTTTAATTCTGCCAGAGTTACGTCTGCTCCACCCATGCCGCTATATTGTGTTTGTAAATCATTTATCAATGCTTCTACTGATATATATTGAGTTAATCTTGGTATATAGCCATCTCCGACTGGCCTTTTAAATTTATGTACTAGCGTTTGCAAAATCCATTTTTCCGAATCGTGCCCATATTCACAAATTATATTCCGTAGTGATTCAACAAAAATCGGTAGCATATCGGGGCTACCCATGTACTCTGGTATCGCGTGTAACGCTTGGTTTAATGTCAATCTCATTCTCGGTATTGAATTAGCAGTTGTTCTCATAACTCTCGCTTGTTGAGGATCGTATAAATTGATTTGCATGTTATTTTCACGACCTATTCCGTTCAAATCTTGACCATTATCAATTCTATTCTGACCATACCCGGCTCTACTTTGGGTCCGTTGATCGTAAATTTCTCTATTATATCCGTGGGGTTCGTAAGGTTGATCATGTATGAGCGGTTCGTCCTCTTCGTCGTATGTGTCTTGAAATTCTATTGCATTATGTGTCGCGTGTTGTCATTTAAGAATCCATCTCTATTCTCTGGTAATTTTATTCCGTTCTTGAATGCATTTAATTCTCTTCTTAATCGATCAATTTCACTTTCATATTCCATTGCCGTTTTAGGTTTTTGGATCGCTAGTTGTTGTCCGTCGTAGTTTACGTTATTGGGGTGTTGTTGCAGTGGGAGTAGATTCGGTCTATCTTGTCTATTTCTGGGATTATTCGCGTAATTTGGATCGTTCTGGAAAAGAGTGTTGTTTGTCGTGCTAGTAGCCGGTATTTTAGAAATTAGTCTCGTTTGTGTCGGGATTCTGCTGTGATTTCCTTAACTTATACTTAATCTCTTTCTTGGATTATTATCGCTGGTCTGGTATGTCGTACGTGGTTTTATTATTCATATCCGTGTTTCTAGGTTCGTAGTTGAATGTTCCATTTTTCTGTTTTATTCTCGCGGGAAAGTCGTTTATTGGATTAGATTTACTTCTCTGAGATGCCAAAAATGATTCGCGATCCCTGACCGTAATATTATATTGCGCTCTCGCTAGACTTCCTTCTAACTCTTCAAAACTCACACCGTCTATTTTGTCGCGTTTACTCTTGAAATATTTTTCCATTCCGGCTTCGTATTCTTTCATCTGAAGTAATTCTTGGGAATCTATTTTATAACGGGTGGGACTGATATTTTTATGTGAATCCGGTTCATTTGTCGTGTTTTCTTCCTGCTTTATTTGATTAAAATGTCATTTCCAATTCGTATCTGTTCGGTTTCGTAAATATAGTTTCTGGGAGTATACTTGCCATAATCATTTTCTGATTTTCTGTTTCGTGTATTTTATCTTGATGTTGATAATTCGGTATTGGATTCTTTATTTCTGTTTCTTTTTCAAGTGGAGTATCTCCTGTGTCGGGACTTCCTTTTAACGTTCTCGAGTTTTCGGATTCGAAACTATTAGTTTTCCTTCGTTGCCGGTATTCCAGATAAAGTTCTTTGTGTAAAGCTTTTAAATTTGCGTACGATATTTCTACGATGTCTCTATCATATGATTTAAATTCTTCTGGAGGTATGCTCAAAAGATAAGAAAGTGCATTTAACGCGTCTATCATTTTTTCCTCGGTTGGGCGATCCGTTGCCATTTCCGCCAAAAATAAGGCCGTATTATATTGATGCCCGAATGCTTGCATGTGTAATTTACTCGCGATATAATCGTCTTCCGGCGATTTCCCGTTTCCCACTTCTAAGTTACGTATGATATCTCTTTTGCTTTTTAGTGCTGCTTCGATATTTGATCTATTCTTTTTGATTGCTCCCTTTGAGGCATCTGATTGTTGCGCGTTTCTTTCGTCTTGCATGTTCGCGTTGGGCGATATAATTTGTGGGGGATTATCGGGATAATTTGATTGTTTCTCGTTTTCCTGTATTTCTTCATCTAATAATCCTTCAATATCACGTGGAAATTCAAATTTTTCTTGTTCTTGGGAAGTCATTCTCTTACGTTTAGATTTACTTTTCTTAACGGATTTCACGGATTGAAAGTCTGCATTGGGCCTCTTCCTGTCCTTCCTTCCTCCTGCTCTGCTTGCTCCTTGACTAAGAGTCGTCCTTCTACAGGTTCTCGGTTTCTTCTTTCTTGATTCACGACACTCAGTCTCGGCGCGGATGATCGCGTAAACTTTCCGCGTACTTTGTAGAAAAAATTTCTAGTTCCGTTCACGATTTTAAATTCCCTTACACGACACGAAATCCCACTTCTGACACCAATATAGGGGTATTAATAAAGGGCTAAGGGAGGAGGAGTGCCACGTGGTGAGTGTTGGCTAACTTGGAGGTAGGGCGACGGCTCGAGTGCCGAGAGTTGCAAAAGCTCGAGAGCCGAGAGCTAAAAATTTGGAATCAGACTCCTCCCGCCGTTTCTCCCGTCTACGGATCGTTGGACTTGGGCGTTGCCGCGCCTAGCGCAGCGCCTGCAATTTCGGGTTTGACTCTACTGTTTCGTGGCTTGAATATTGAGATCCGTAGATTAATTTCGTGGATTCGATATTTCGGTTGTGCAGCCGAGCTGAACACAGATTACTCGTGAAGGGTAGGTGAACGTGAAATAAATAATGTCAGGATCGATATATAGTTTGAATGTATAGGCGTATATTGAAACGATTCGTACGATAGCCGAAAGAGTGTGTGTTCCAAATTTAATAGTAATATAAGTATAAATACGTCAGGTTGAGTGTCGTGAAACCGAGTAGCTCAAATGGCGGCGAATTTGCACAGTGGCGGTCGCGGCGTTACTGGTACGGGAGCACGGTGGCTAAAGCGACGTTACTACTTCGGAGGCACGGTGGCGAGAGAGCGCCGCCGCTCCCGGTGGTCATATTTATATGTTCGTAGGGGTAAGTCAGTCGAGTCGCAAGTGGGGGCTTCTTCATCCCCTGTTCGCCAAGGGGCGGACAGGTCCTGCACGCGCGTCGGTGCTATTCGCGTTGGATCCTGTCGCTTGACTTTCCGTAACGTGATGCCGCTCGGCCGGATGCTTGCCGTATTCGGACTTCGTATATAATATTAATATTGAATAGTAACTATTGAATATATGAGGATTCGAATAATCGTGGCACTAGCCACGGGACAACATTTGCATATCCATTTTTGAGATTTATAAATAGTGTCTATTCGAAGGTAAGGTGGGTGCTATGAAAGTAGAGAATTACTTTGAAAGTATTACAATATTTTCAGTACGAATCTGGTTGTCTGATGCGAATCTCTCCTTTTTTCTTTGAATGTGTCTAATTGACAAATCCATAATTTCATTGTTGAATTCAGATGGTACTGGCTTAACACCTGTAGTCCAGTAATAAATATCCCAGTCATTTGATGGCACATTTATCAAACAATCATATTGATGGAGGTGTGCTTCGTTAAAGCCATCCAATATTTCTTAGCAAACGTGCTTAGGACGAGACCACTTTCCAACATCCCACGTTTTCGTGATTGACGAACTACTCTAGCTCGTTTTGCATTTGTAGCAAATCCATAATAAATATGTAGAGGTCATTATTTTATGATATAAAGGAGTTTATATATTCCTGACTAAGATGAAGTTTGTGAAATTAAATGTTTTAAGCATTTCGGTTCATTCGATTCGCGTAACTTAACTGCGTATATGTTAAACCCAACTCTATTATTACTAAACATTATGAGAATGAGTTTAATTGTGTAATTACATATATGTGCTCATGAAATGAAAAAAAAATCGGTTCGTACGATAGAATAATACAAGAGTGTATAACCACCAATTTCCACAACTCTGATAAATTTAGTAGCCAATTGAATCTGAACAATAATCGCTTAGCTTACAATTTGTTTCTGATTTTGGTTTATATCCAACTTAGTCATATATTGAAAGATGAAATGCTGATTCTTCTTGGGTATAATTGTTTTAGTCAGCACAGTCAATTTACATTTCTTTCTGATCTTGATCATGAGCTCAGAGTGTTCAGAATCGATTGTATATCGTATAAGACTAATAGCGTCTACGTGTGAAAAATACAAGACGCATCCAAGAAAATCTCGAAAGTTAATGCATGCCCTCAATTGATCCTTGGAATAATGAAATGTTTTGCTATCTCAGATTTACATATCGAGAAATCCTTTTTTCCTATCTACTACATTCCTGACTGATAAGACTATTTTTGTCGAAAAATGGAATATTAATTCAAGCTACTCTCAAGTCAACCGTTATAGTGCGAGTCTCATTTTTCCTTTAAATATCATAACAAGCTTAATGGTACATAAACACTTATGTGAATACTGATTTGCGCACAATGTCTTTTCATCATAGCTATAGATGAACGGGCTTTTTATTATCCTAAATGTAGGTCCTGAAAACACATCTTTTGCATCTGCCATCATAGCCCTTACAGGAACTATTCGCATTAATTATTCCTTCCCATCTTTTCATTCAATATCGCAGGAAAATAACCTTCTCTTGTCTGTGCATCACATAATAATTCTTTGTCTTTTGTTACTATCAACTTCTTATATTACTGGTTTATTTGTGTAGAGATAATCAATTTCCATGCTACTTGTATTCGTCAAAAGTATTGATGAAAATATTCGGTGTTGATAAAGACACTTCTAACCATTAACCTTTGAGACAAGATAGTCCTTTCCACCGTTTTTTGAAAATAATTCCATATAATAAACAGTATTGTAGGTTCAAATAAAGGTCATATGCATGTCTGAATAGACGCTACTTATATTCGTCAAAAGTATTGATAAAAATACAATGATGTGTTGACAACAACGACTCAAAGTTCAAAACCCAAGGCTGCACACGCGCGACAGAGCACGGCACTGCTCCTCAGTCCGCAGTCCCCTCTAGAGCGGCGACTCGCTCCACACGTCTGAACGCCCTTTACCCTTGGCGTGCGCGCGCCCGCTATGCTCCCCAGCGTGGTCCGTACCCTGCAGCGGCTGCGCACTGCACCCCGCGCATGCGCCGCGCATTGCTGCAGGACATCCACGTTCTGATCCCATTAACGTCCTTTTTCCCTTATTTATCAATATTTCGTCTACTATAATATCGCTCCTTTTGGAATCCTCCTTTTTTCCAGAGAATCTCCAAGTTTCCAAATTCCAAACTTCCAAAATCTACATTATAATATAAAGTTAATCCTCCGGTAATTTTCATGTAAGGAAATTTTCATGAAGCTGTCGATTTGCATGAAAACGGATAAGACGGATCGAAAGAAAATTGCCTGCGCTTTTATGATCCGTATTGAAATTTCTAAAACAATCGATGCGTGGGCGTTAAAAATGGAAAAATGCAACTTGGGTTTTTTTCGATAAACAATAAAAAACTATGAAATAATTGTACGACGAAAATTTGGGTATGACTGATCAATAGATCCTTGGGAGGGTTTTAATGTTTCATGGTTCAATTTTTGGAAAAATCGATGCGTGGGCGTGGAATGTGGAAAAAACTTATTTTTGGCAAGATGTGCCTCGTGAATCATTAAAAAAGTACATGAATCAGCGTCGTGATGAAAATTCTGATGATACAGATCGATAGAGCTCATTGAGCCTTTTCATTTTTCATCGTGAAAAACTGAAATATGTGGATGCGTGGGCGTGAAGTACGTACTTAAAAAAAATGGTGATTTACTTTGTGATTTTTATGCGATCAGAGAAATACGTGGAATCCTAATATGATGTGATTTCGAGTATGTCCGATCGGAAGAACATCGAATGGCTTTCCCATCCATGATTGAAATTTTGGAAAAATCGATGCGTGGGCGTGAAATGTGGAAAAACTCATTTTTGGCAAGATGTGCCTCGTGAATCATTAAAAAAGTACATGAATCAGCGTCGAAGTAATGAACAACTTGGAAAATGATGATCTGAAGGGAATTCGGTATAATGGGTCGGAAGAAGAGGTCAAGAGCTACAATTTGAACTGGCTATATGTTGGAAAAATTGATACTGTGGGAGCGTATAGACCACAAAAACGATTATTCGACGTTTGATTCCAGGATAACGTTAAAAAAATAATATAAATGGGTTATCTATTCAAAATGAGACAGACTATGAAAATGAGCATTTTCATAGTCTGAGGTGAAAAATCCAGAAAAACGGACGTGGGGGCGTATTATACGTCGTAGAAAACTTGCCGCGTTGTCGAAACCCATTTTTTCCAATTTTCTATCTGATAAACAACTCAGAAATTGACGATTTGAAGAACATGTAGTGTGATCGATCGAAAGAGAAGAATATAGAAATATAATTTATATGCATCATGATGTCGATTGATATCTATCTACAATAATTTAAAAGTATAACTTATTCAAACTGGATTGAACATTGAAGATTTTAGAATGTTTTGTAAATCTTTTAATCAAAATCCACTTGAAAGACCCGAGCGAGCGATAGCGAGCGAGAGATCATTGCTCGTTTCTAAATCTTTCGAAATCCCCGAATTCTCAGAACTTTCAATCTTTCCAAGTTCTTCCGAGTTTCCAAAATTTTCAAAACATTCAATCTTTCCAAATCTTCAAAATTTCCAAAATTTCCAAATTTTTCAAATTTTTCAAAATCCGAAATTTCCGGATTTTTCAAAATCTACGAATTCCTTAAAATTTTTCAAATTCCTCACAATTTCCAAATATTTCAAAATTTTCAAATTATCCAAAACTTTCCCAATTCTCAAATTTTCTAAATTTTCCAAAATTCTCAAAATTTCTAACTTTCCGAAATTTTTTAAATTTTTCGGCATCTTCAGACCTTCCGAAAATTTCCAAACTTTACAAAATCTTCACATTTCTCAACTTTCCCATATTTTTGACTTTCTCCAATTTTTCAAATTTCCCAAACTTTTGACTTCCTCAAATTTTTCGAATTTTCCGAATTCTCCAATATTTCCAATTTTTCAAAATTCTCGAATTTTCGGATTTCCTAAACTTCCACCTTCCGAAATTCTCGACTTCCCCAAATTTTACAATTTGCAAAATTTTTGAATTTCTCAATTTCCAAAATCCCCCAAAATTGTCAAATTTTCAAAATTGCAAATTTCCAAAATTGTCGAATTCTCAGAATTGTCGTATTTTCCAAAACTTCCAAACTTTCCCAAAATTTTCAAAATTCTAAAACTGCTAAATTTCTAAGTAGCTAAATTTCAACCCTGTCCGAATTTTTCAAATCTTGAATCTTCCAGATTCTTAAATTTTCCCATCTCCCTAATTTTGAATTTTTCAAATTTTTTTGTTTTTCGCAATTGTTATCTAAATTTCAAAATCCCCAATTTTTGACTTCCCACATCTCAGTTTCTCTCGTCTTGATTTCCTTAGGGTTCCCAATTTCCTTGAGTTTCCTACATCTCGAATGTTCTCGACGCTTTTGATTTCCTTAACCGGCCTCGCATTTTCTCTAAATTTATGATAATGACTAACTTTATTTATAATGATTACTGTCTACTTTGAGAATCCCACAATAACACGTTTAATTTATTCAATATTTAAGGTCCTTTTTGAGTGGTCCTCCCCTGGCGATGGCTCCGTCGCCCTCTAAACCTGCTCGGGCGGCGAAGGAAGGCCCGTTCCCTCTGGCCGGATATGCCGAACGGTGAGTGCCTGGTTGACCGCCACCCATGTACAGTTACTTAATTATAGTTGTGCTGTTTCAACAATTGTACATAGGGTACCGATACTTGGCACCGAGAACACAAGGAACACCTCATGCTGCCCTACGTGGCTTGGCTTAACGGCCCGGGGTGTCGTTCCTTTATCGTTCCGCCGCTGGTGTCTTGCGACCTCAGCTGCGTCGCCTTTGGGCTGGCCGTTCTGGCCTGATTGCTTTCCTATGGGCATGCCTGTGATTAACCTGTGTATGTTTCTACAATATTTACTTATGTTTTATATGTATATGTATATGTATATATATATTTCTTTTCTATGTTCATGTCCTTGTGATATCATCTTTATGATTATATCCCTGCTTGTCATCATTGACCATAACGCCGTATTCTTCCTTCCTTACAGCCAGGTCGAGTCACCTAGGTAAGTTATTTTTTCCAGTACTACTAATTGTCGTATCTTAAGTTTGCTAACTTCTAACACTTCCATCGTTCATTCCCTTGATCCACTCCTTTGGCAACTAAGGTTTTTTGTTTTCCTCCGTGATCCTTATGTTTATTTGTTGTTTCCCTTGCTTGGGTTTGAAGACTTACTCTTGCTTCCCGATTTATAACTTCTTGTTTCTTCCTTAGGTCCTCGAGGCGGCAATCCGCAAGCAGGCCCAAAAGATCGGTTTCGAACTCGGTGCCCCCCAGCCTCCTGGTGAGGTATCCGAGTTCGTCCGATTCCATGAAGGTGTCCCGCTGGCTGATATCAAAGTGGATCTTCGTTGCGGGGCACCTTGGTGCATGGACGGCAATGTTCACGTGGTAAGTGTTCGCCGTATGCTGCTAGATAAATTCTGTTCAATATGTTTCCTTACATCCTTTCATTCCCCAGTTCCAGCGGGCTATCGAACCCCTCTCCCCGGAGGCGGCCGAATCCGAGCTTCACCGCATCATCGGCTTAAATCTGCCTGTCGACTCGCAGGAGTTGAGTGACACGGGCCTGAGTGGACTTCTGTCTACCCGGAAGGCCGGCACCCCACTCAGTGCCCCTCCGGGCACCATGGTCGACATCCTGAAGGTATTTCGACTTTCTGTATCTTTTTCCTTCCGTATTACTCTATGCCTTTGGTGTAATGCTTCCTTTCTTCTTTCTTTTCAGGGTTCTTTGGGTCTAAGTCTTCCCCCGGAGGCCACTTGTGCCGAGGCGTACGATGTACATGACTCGGCCCTGCAGTGGGCTCACTTAGGTGAGGCCGGCAAGGTTCGAGTCGGGTATCTCATGAGCCTCACCTGCACTGATCTGGGTGTTAGGTCCTTGCTAGAGGACATACCACTCCATATTAGTGAGGTTAAGAACTCACATCTGGGAAGACTTGTGGGTATTAACGTTCCCACATGCTACCTCGCTGGTGACTGTTCCCACTCCGCTGGTCACGTTGAGGACGGGTGGCTCGACAGCTGTAACGTCTGTCGTTGGGGGCTCGACGGCGGCTGTAAGGTTTGGTTGCTCGTTCATCCTGACGAGTCGAACGACCTTCAAGATCTCTTGCGCCTGGTACTTTGGGCGCTTCGATCCCTCGGCATTAAGGGCCTCACACACTGGCTACAGGGTTGTTCTGCCCCTGAACAGCATAAGCGGCTGTGCGTATACGCAGACCTCCTCAGGTCCTGTGGCTTACGCACCAGCGTTGTTGTTCAGAGGCCGGACGACTTTGTCTATGTTCCGCCTGGCGTTTTTCATCAGGTTGTGAACATAGGCATAACCTTTGCTGAGACGGTTAATGTAGGGGGGCATGCCTGGCTTCCCGTTGGCCGGCATTTCCAGACTTGTGGTTGTCCGGATCGCCAGGTAGTGTTCCCCAGGTCGTGCGACCTCCTGATCAAGAGACGCCTGCATTCGTCGTCCGGTCTACCAACGCACCGGCTTTACTAGCTTGCCGTGTGTCTGAGTGCTCGTTCTTCTGTCGTGACCCGGAGTTACTTGCGGTCCACCATGGCGCTCATGAGTCGGGCAATGCAGCTCGCAAACACTGCTCGAGCTGCCATGACTGCTTTACGAGTGACCTGGCATACGGTGAGCATGTTAGGACTGCCCATGTTTTCTCTAGTGTGGGGGCACAGACTGCCGTTGCCCCTCTACCATCTCTGGTCACGGCTGAGCCGTCCAACGATAGACCAGACTTCGGGACCCCGGATGGATCGCTAACACCTCCGGCTGATGTGCCGACGACGCCCGTTCCGGACTCTCCTGCCACCACGAACGGCCCCGAGGACGTTGCTGGGTCGGCGGATGGCAAGCTCCTGGAGTATTGGATCATCGAGGAGTCCCCCTCTGCTGAGGACCCTCGTCCATCCGCCGATCTTAGTACATCTGCCGTCCCTGGGGATGCGACGGCCTCCACTGTGTCTCCTCCTCCAATGTACCCCGGTGATGGCGCTGTGTCACGGCCCCCTCCCGCGGTTCCGGGCCCGTCTTGTCCCAAGCGTGCTCCAGTCCCGCCTAGGGTTCCCTGCCCGGACTGCGGGAAAACTTTCTATGATCTTTCGGGCATGTACGCGCACCATCGCCGGGTGCACCTAAGATGGTCGGTACCGCCCCGCATCTGTCCGGTCTGTGGCCGGGCCGTGAGCCGCGCCCATCTGGCCCTTCACTTGAATTTATGCCTTCATCGTTAATATCTTTTGTTTACTGTTGTTTAGATTCTTATCCGTACTACTTGTTTACTGTTAATATAGTACGAAGCTCGTATGATTTATCGTTGTTCCGTTCCCAGTTTATTTATTTATTGTTAATTGAATTTCTTATTTATTTATTATTAATTAATTATTTATTATTTATTAATTTATAATTTATTTATTTATTTCTTTATTTATCTTAATTTAAATTTTTATTTATTGTTAGTCTAGTTCTATATTATTTATTGTTGTCTCCTCATGCTGTGATACTGTTTCTGTGATATCGTATGACAATATACTTCTTAATATCACCCAGAGATTTTCTCATACACATCATACATTCTTTTTATCTAAGTCCTCCGCTCCTAAATCGAACACATATTCCTTTATCCTCCTTGTCTCTTTAACAAGCCATTTGTAATTTTAACTTTTTCGAGAAAAGAAAGGAGAATAACAAACGAGAGAAAAGGAAAGAGAAACCAAAAGAGAAAGAGAAGAATATAACGAAATTAGACCATAAAGCAATGGCATCTTCAAGATGACAATATTAATACCAACTTGATTATTTCCTACTTATCCATAAGCTATGTATAATTAAGCGTCCTAAGGAGTTCCTGAATCGCCTGACATTGGTCGGCTCGTCTGCTACCCATCCTACATTGTATTATGTGAGTATTCCCTATGTCACTCCAAGTTTTGGTATGACGCCTAACATCTGCCGCTCGAGGAAGCCGATCGACATCATCTATCGTCTCCCATTCTTCTTATTCCGACTTCTGGATCCTCCGATTTTTTCTAGAGTACAGTATTGGGAAGTCAAGTCGCCATCCCCTCTCCGCTACTCAAGCCAATATGGCCGATGAGTTGGTGGATGATACATTGAAGTGGATGGGAGCTGCTCAATAATCATTAATTGTATTGAGACTAACGA
>JAJGXB010000825.1:17171-60742 GCA_020882725.1 Aphelinus certus
CGGCAGATCAGTCAGTGGACACGTCAATATTCCTTCGAGATGTGTTCTGTTCTGTGCGTCCGCTTTGTTTACGTGTGTGATTACACGAATTTTGACGTGTTTGAAGCTTGGTAGACAGTGCCAGCGGTGAAAATAATAATACTGAATAAAAATATGCTCTTAAAGTTGGAGAAAAAGGTAACACATGCTTACAAATACGTGTTTGAAAGACTTTTTAGGTTATCCAAACCAACGACCCAATTCACACTTGCACCTGGGAGTATATCCTCTTTTCTCCAACTTCAATAGCATATTTCCATCCAGTATTATTATTTTTTTACCTCTGGTGCTCTCTCCGAAGCTTCGAACACGTCAAAATTCGTGTAATCACACACGAAAACAAAGCGGACGCACAGAACAGAACACATCTCGAAGGAATATTGACGTGTCCACTGACTGATCTGCCACAATCATCCACTGCACAGTATTCTTACATGATGTAATATTATACTGACCACGTGAAAAACTCAGCAAACTCATTAGTTCAATATAATTAACGATTATTGAGCAGCTCCCATCTACTTCAATGCATCATTCACCAACTCATCGGCCATATTGGCTTGAGTAGCGGAGAGGGGATGGCGACTTGACTTCCCAATACTAGGAGAAAAAATCCTGGGTTCTTTAATTTTTCAAATTCTTAAAAATTTTCGAATTTCTGAACTTTTTACTTTTCTCAGAATTTCCAAATTTCTCAAATATTCCAAATTTCTTCAAAATTTCCAAATTTCTTCAAAATTTCCAAATTTCTTCAAAATTTCCAAATTTCTTCAAAATTTCCAAATTTCTCCGAATTTTCAAATTTCTCCGAATTTCCAGGTTTCCAAAAATTTCCAAGTTTTTCAAAGCTCTCCAAAATTCCAAAATCCTCAATTTTCCCAACTTTTGAATCTCTGAGATTTCCCAATTCCAAAAATATCAAAATTCCCAAAATTTTCGAGTTTCTGAAATTTTTAAACTCCAATCCCCAAAATTTCACTTCTCAACAACTTTAAAATTTCAAAATTCCCGAAATCAAGGTTTCTAAATTGTCAAATCTCCAAATTCGAAAAAAAAAATTCTTTACTTATAAAGTTCCTAAACCTCTGGAATTTTCAGACTTCTAGAGCTTCGAAATTTCTAACACCCTCACTTCTAGTAGGGTCGATTCCCTTTGCGGTAAAAAATAAGAATAAATACTAGAATTTTCAAATTTCCCAAATCCTTTTGTAAATTTCAAAATTTCCAAATTTCTAAGATTGTAAATTTTCAGAATTCCGAAATCTGCAAATCCTCGAATTCCTTAGTAAGGTCGATTCCTTCTGCGATGAGAAAATAATCAAATTCCGGAAATTCGCCTCTATGTTTGAGAAAAAAATCGAATGGGTATTCATATTAACCGTAACTCCGGGTATATTATTGAATCGAAATCCTGCTCGGTGCTCGCCTACCGCTGTCAATCCGTGATGTGCTGTCGATGCACATTCCAGCGCCCGTACCGGAGTAGTCTCAGTAGCGGCCATTCTCAGTCCTGACATTGTTGCCAGATCCTCGTCCATAGTTTGAGTCCGCTAGTGGCCTGCCCGATCCGCGCGTCGCTCCACGGCGTGCTGATATCGCGGATTTTACGGTTCTTCGAATCGTTCCGGCGCTTTCTCGCGAATTCCCGTGCGAGTTATTATATTATATATCCTAACTCCAGATCCTTGATTCCTCCTAATGGGAGAGACTGTATACCTTTATATGCCGTTCACGTTATAATTATAATTTTTGTTTTCTGCTTATCCAAATAGCGCCCCTCCGGACATACTCGAAAATAAATCTTCACCCTGATTTTAGCCGTTACCCTACGTTCCCATGGTCAAATTGCTATCATGGTTATTATTCTTATTTTTATCAATCCGTTCCGATTCTCTTACATTTATAGCGAAGAATTTATTGTAACTTTTGTTACGTGGCTTGAATATTGAGATCCGTAGATTAATTTCGTGGATTCGATATTTCGGTTGTGCAGCCGAGCTGAACACAGATTACTCGTGAAGGGTGGGTGAACGTGCAATAAATAATGTCAGGATGGAGATTTTGTTTAAATGTATAGGCGTATATTAAAATGGTTCGTACGTTAGCCGAAAGAGTGTGTGTTCCCAATTTAGTAATAATAATAAGTATAAATACGTCAGGTTGAGTGTCGTGAAACCGAGTAGCTCAAATGGCGGCGAAATGCACGATGTCGGTCGCGGTGTTACTGGTACGGGAGCACGGTGGCTAAAGCGACGTTACTACTTCGGAGGCACGGTGACGAGAGGGCGCCGCCACTCGCGGCGGTCGTATTTATACGTTCGTCGGGGTGAGTCAGTCAAGTCGCGAGCGGGAGTTTCTTCATCCCCTGTTCGCCGAGGGGCGGACAGGTCCTGCACGCGCGCCGGTGCTGTTCGCGTCGTAGCCTGTCGCTTGACTTTCCGTAACGTGATACTGCTCGGCCGGATGCTTGCCATATTAGGACTTCGTATGTAATGTTAGTGTTGAATAGCGACTATCAAATATATGAGGATTTGAATGAGCGTGGCACTAGCCACGGGACACGTCAGAGGGCTGTCCACCGTCGTCCTCGACGGAAAATTCCATCTTAAAATTTTCAAATCCCGGGCTTCCTCGTGTCGTACTTGGACTAACGATGTTGTATTTTCAATCATAGTCCTGTTAATTTTTCTGTCTCGTGTAAGTCGTTTTTTGTCTCTGTATTTGCACATTCATGGATGAAACATAATCAATACGTGTTATTGGCTTCATGGTCTGTGTAAATGTTACATTTATGTATTCGTGTGATGAGTGTGTTTGCTTAAGTGTCGTGAATCCCTATTATAAACATGATTAACCTAATTCTCTTTCGGCTTTTTCATAAGATAAGTTCATTTATTTTTCATAAATTTTTGCTCTTTGCTCTTCTTTCAATGATGGTGTAATTGATGTTGACCCTATAGGTTGTCGGTTGATTGTGTACTCTCGAAACTGCTTCTTGGCATTATGGCCAACCTTTTGGCAGGACTGTTGGCTGCTAGGCTTGGTAGGCTCATTGCCGGGATGAGAGTAGGCTGCATCACGATTGTGGCTTTTCTATTGATGCTCTTCACTTCATATGCTTTTCCTTCATCATATGACTCGATGTCTATGGTTTCTGACTTTTCTGTAGACAGTCTATTCTTGATTAGTGTAAAAACCCCCCTTACGACTGGAATTTTCCATATAATTATTATTAAGATCATTATTATCATGATAGTTGTTGTGGATATTGTAACTTTATTCTGTAAGGCTATGATTTTTTCTGACATTATCTTCTTTTCACCTAAACTTTTTGCTCTTTCAATTATTTCATGTAAGCTGTGACCCGTTTCTAGCTGACGTTGCAGCTCCTTACTTTCGAAATTTAATTTCCGTTGTATAATGCTATTATTGAGTACTTGAGCAAAGTACTCTGAATCTGATGCATTCAGTATTGATATGATATTCAAGTCGGAACCATTCAACATATTAATGGAAGAGGTGGTTATAATATCTCGTGAAGCTGTGAGTTTTACCGTACTTGTTCTGGCAATACATGAAGGTAGTAACTTTAGTATTCCTACACCCGAGATAGTCAATTTTTTCTCTGACGCTTGCTTGCATGTTAGCAATAGATTTTCTTTATTAATTGTAGAAAAAATCCAGGTGTCTGGTTTATTTGTACGAGCCCAGTATGCATTTTTCATTTTTATGATTTTTATATTGCAACTTGCGTTGTCTATGATTTCCAATCCGGCAGCTAGTCTAACTTCGCAATTTGTTGTTTCGTCGATATTTCGTAATGGTTCAGTATTTTTACAGATATAGCTTTTGTTTAGTCTCTTACATTTATTTAATGCGTCCCTAGTTACTGGGAAATATGAATCTTTAGCTTCGTTTAATACGAAGAATTCTATTTCTGGCCAAATGTAAGCGAAAATGCCCGTTATATTTCCCGAATTTTGATGAATCGGTACTGGGGAGGCTTTGAATAGATTGTAACTGCCGTAGTCGAGTAATGGTACTTCTATACAATATATGAGTTTTGAGTTATGGAACAATATGGTTATCTCTGAAATTTCCATTAGTTTTGTCACTGAATCTGTAGTCTCGGTAAGCGGATATAATGCTCCGGTTACTGTTTCTGTAATTAAGTTTGCTGATTTTGATATTTGTTCCGGCGATATCAATTTTGGGTGTATCACTCCTTGAGTTGAAAATAAGATTGCATCAGTCAATATTGTCATTTCTAATTCGTATTGCATGACATTCTCTGCAAAAAGTTCTACAGCCGCGGTGAATTTTTCCCTTCGGATTATCTCAACTTGCTTTTCTTTTAGTTCGTGTATGGATTTTTCAAGTTCGTTTACTTTTTTATCCGTTGATGAAAATTGACTTATAATTATCTCTGTTTGATTGGCTAAAAGTTTTGATAATGATTTTGTATCGTTTGCTTCTAATTCGATTAATCCTTTCAATTCTGCTTCTGATTCCTCATCCAAAGTTCCGAAAAGAAATTTCTCTACTTTTCCAATTACACTAAACCAAGCTCTTTTGGGTCTTGGGTGTGCATTTAAATCATGACCTTTTATCATGTCAATTATCCTATCCGCATCGCGAGACGTCACTCTGATTTGTTTATATAATTGTTCCAGTTCTTGGGCATAATCGCAATCCACTGGAACTTTAGCGTGACTACATAAGTGGTCCAAAGCGTGCCAAGCTGCTGTTAATCGGTCGCCTCTTTCAAAAAATGGCTGCAAATCTATTTTCTGGATTAATTTCCAATTTGTTGTGGACGTGAACACTTTGTCAGATAATTCTACCAACAGTCCTGGGTTATTATCTATCCTTTGTGTTATTCCATCGCCCTTCACATCTATGGCCCTGGAATAATACAAGGCTTTATGATAGTTCTGATTCGATATAAAAAGCTGATATTCTAATTCTTGATTTGTTTGTGTGTACCAAGCACAGACATTTATTTTTGCTTTATTATATTGGTAAAATCTCAAATTTTATAAAATAACTTATTCATATTTATAATTTTTTGTTATACGGAAGCAAAATCTTATACTTGAATTTATTTCATGTGTCATATATTTAGATGTTCAACGTTTTATATTTGAATCTGCTTGTGTGCATTGAACATATATATAGTTATGGTTGTAGTGAGAATTGTAATTGTACTAAAAAAAATTTTTTTATACTTCCAAGTATTTATAGGCCAAAGTTAACATGTATTTTCAGCTCCGTACTCTTAACTTGACAATAATTGTATGACTATTCGTAACTTGCTATTAGGTTTGTTTACCCACATAAATAAGTTTGTCGAATTTAATCTTTCGTATATTCGTGTGTTCAGAGGATTCACTCTCCCTAATTATTATATGTAAACCCAATTTTGCTCATGGTTTTAATTTAGCACATCTAATATGTGTGTAAATTTGTTACCAGCTCTAAGAGTTAAGAATTGGATTGATTGATAAAAAATGATTTTCCAATTTATTGCTATTCGATGGTCAATTTACTAAAAATGAGCTTATTCCTTTTGTAATTTATCTATTGGTCTAAAATTTTATTTACAGCTTTGTGGTCCTATGTCGAGTGTTTACATCAAGTTTCGTTAAATTCTGATGATTAGAACTTTGAATCAAAACTCGATTATTGTGAAATTGCTTATTTTTGAATTTCTTGTTCCCTAATCAATTCTTATGTTCCATTTTTGTTTTACATATTTGTTTTGGTGTACTGACTATGTATGTTAAATTTTATTCAAATCTGACTATTAGAACTCGAAAAATTTTTTATAGACAAATTTTGACTTTTTGGGTTGTCGATGAACAAAATGTTGTGACTTTGCTCACACTTCTTGTAATCTACTTAGGGACTTAAAATTTTGTGTGTAGTTTTGTTGTCTTATGGAGAAGATGTATACCAAGTTTCATCTGATTCTGATTATTATTACTTGTTTTTCATACAAATAACTTTACTTAAAAAATGTGGTTTTATGTAAAATGTTCATTTTGATTTTCTCATTCCCTAATTAATTTTTATGTCTCATTTTTGGTTTACATGCTTGTTTTAGTATGCTGAATATGTGTGTTAAATTTCATTCAGTTCTGATTGTTAGAATTCGAAATTTTCACTAAACAAATTTTGACTTTATGGATTGCCGATAACCAAAATGTTGTGATTTTTCTCACACCTTTTGTAATTTGCTTAGGGACTTGAAAATTTATATCTAGCTTTGTTATCTTATGGGGAAAATGTATGCAAAGTTTCATTCCATTTTGTCTATTAGGACCTGTGGTTCATACGAATAACTTTACATATAAAATGTGATTTTACGTAAAATGTTAATTTCGAATTTCTCTGTCCCCAATTAAGTTTCGTGTCTCATTTTTGGTTTAAATATTTGTTTTAGTATGCTGAATATGTGTGTTAACTTCTATTTAGATCTGGTTGTTAGAATTTAGAATTTTTTGATGGATCACTTTTCTTTATCGTCTGTCTTTATTGTTTATTTATTTCAGTGTATTTAGCATGAGTGTAATTTCAACTTATTTATAGGGTAGCTGTTATATATTTTATGCTGTTGTAGATGGACAATACGCGAAAACGCGTCCTTTGTATTAGTATAATTTGTGTTACGACGAGTGTCCGAAAGTGGATATTCGCGCACACCGACCAATAATACATGGGAAAATGACCTTAAAATTGATTTTACTATTATTATTGCTAACCTATAGTCATTGCTTATTTAATTACCGACGTTTTAATAAATTAGAATGGTGGTAAGTCATTATAAATAACGTTTTACTATCTCGTGCTCTTTCTAATTGGAGAAAAATTTTTATTGTGAGAAACCTATCCTAAATTTTTAATTTCTGAACATACTAGATGAAAGGTGAATAACTTATGAGCGAGAAACAATCTGAGCTCCTTGCTATAGCTATTGTTTAAATTATTGAAATTATCGATTTTCGATCAAAATCCAGAATTTTAAGTATAGTCCTAGAGTTTGTGGGATTATTTGGGTAATGTCCACAATCCAATGAATTATATGTAGATAAATTCCCATATCGGTATTTATTAACTTAAATACATTGTTAATTTTAATTCAGTAAAAACTTCCTAAGTCGATTGTACGGTCGCATACTTCCTGGCTCTTTTGTACCGTGTGGGCGGGGCCTCTTGCCTATGCTCCTCCCCTTCTGCGAGTTTTGCAGGATTTTCCAAAAAGGTAAAAGCTTTCATTGTGAATTTCAGGTGTTTAAACCTCGATTCGAGGGGTAATCTAACTTTCCAAGAATGGTACTGTCATTTTGAAATGAAAAAATGTTTGTATGCCGATTTTTTTAAAATTTACGGATCTCATTAGATTTTGATATGCTGAAAGTATGTGACAAAAATTCCCTCATGGATAAGTGGAAATCAGTTGCAGAAAGTCTTTTAGATGCAGCTAAAGAGAAGAGAGGCTTTCCAGAACAAATACTTTCTGAATCAAGTAAATATAATTCGTACAGTTCTGTACATTCCTTGTTTTTCGAACAAATTTGTAACGGAAATCATTAATGTTCCTCACAAATCGTCGTTACAAACTTGATTGGTTTCTTCGAGATTTTTGTAATATTGGCTTATACTTCCCTCATTTAATATCTATTTACTATTTTAGGGAATGCACCAGATGACATTGCAGCGTTCTATGTGCTTCCATATCTTTCACAGCCTGTACAAACAAAATCTAATACAGGCAAAAAAAAATCAACAGTATACGAACCATCCATTAAAGAACACACAGATGGTTTTATCACATGGATTGAAGTAAATTGTGATATAATTGAATACACGACTCTACGGAAAGTGTGGAATCTTTTATCTATTTATCATGATGTGATGAAATTTGTAGGACATGAATTATCTGGGGGGTATTCTGAGAGATCGTCGTGATCTCATGAAAAAAACATGGATGAACTTTTTCAATCATTTGTAGTGGGAGTTGGTGATCTAACTAACTTACAAGCTTGTTATGTTATTATCGAAGGTACAAAATCTCTTTTTCAATAATTAGTTGCCGATGTTGATTTCTGTTTTAAGTCTTTTTATGCGCTCCACGTCGAATACCCTCTCAAATCAAGAAATATGTGGTCATTTTTTTTTGACGCTTACATTTATAAGGTACCTGGCTCTAAAATTCGTATCTCAGTAGAGCCCTTAATATCAAAATTGTATGAAAAAAACTTACAAAAGCAATGGTGAGAAAGACGATTCGTCGCCTCAAAATTCTGATGATTCTTTGTCACATGATGACCATGACCAGAGCAATGAAAGTGATGTAGAATAAACTATGGATTGGGCGAAAGTATGGTGTTTTGAATTTCAATAATCTAAAATTATTTAAGCTGTAATACTTGTTTTTATATTCGAGATTTGGTTGTCAAACGTATCGAATAATTAAATTTATTTCTTTTAGTCTGAAATCAGTTTATGGTTTGACAAGGAACGAATTATTTTTATTTTGTTATAAATACATTACGAATCGAATGAAAAAGAAATTTATCATTTAGTATGTTTTTATTTACTTTAGAGTACTCTTGGAGAACATTAACCACTGTTTAAAGAAAATGCTGATAAAATGTAGTTACTGTAGTGGAGAAGTAAGGGTAATTTTTATAAGAAGCATGTTAAATACTACCATCTCATAAAACACGTGAATTATAACTGTGAGTTTAAAACTGCAATCGATCATTTTATACCATATTCCGATTGAAACGACATATACTATTGACACACTCATCGGAATCGTCCTTTACACGTATCGGCCCAAATGTTAATTCAGTCAATAACGCACGATCTTGCTCAATAGCCAGGCAAAAAGAAATGGAATTAAAGAAAGAACGTATTGAATATCAAAAAAGCGTTGACAATTTTCACACATGATATGGAAAGTTTCCAAGAAATACCAAATAATTGCATGGAATGTGAGGATACAAATGCTCTACATAGTTTATTGTTAAATATAATTAGTAAAATGTATGGGGATCTGAGACTAAATCGAAAAGTTGTTGGTACTGCATTTAATAATATTGAAGTTCCTGTTCAATGATATACTAACTATTGTTAAAGACAATATTTTTTTATTTATACACGATTCTCTATGCATAAGCAAATCAATGATATATTTGATCACGTAATTAGAACGCTGCAAAATTTGACGCAGAATACGAAAGACTGAAAGTTCTTTGAAAAACTGGTTTTTTATAATGCCAAAAACTGTTTCCTTTGGTTTGAGAGGAAAGAAAGATCAATGTGGATTGATAAATAATATTGATTGTTCAGAGCAAATGATACCTTTGCGAAAAGTTCTGATTAAGTTTTTTGAAAGAGCTAATATTGCTCAAGAAATACTTGAATACACAAAATTATTACAATCTGAACAAGATGACTTGATAAAAAACTTTATGCAAAGTGATTACCGGAAAAATGAGACTAGCAATGATCCCTCCAGAATAGTTTTACCAATCGTTTTATTCGTTCTATTTGAAGTTACGTGGTACTCTCAAACCTAAACATCATATCATCACACATTATCCAAGACTAATAAGAACCATTGGACCATTGCGATATTTTTGGACTATGCGATTTGAAAGTTGACATAGAATTTTAACACAGGCAGCTGATGTTATTTGTAGTAGGGTCAATTTGTGTTTATCTTTAACTATTAAGAATCAATTATACTTGAATGGTTTCTCATTAAATCATCGCATGTTTTTTGATGATATTAGTTATTGATTTGCTGATAAGGAAACCGAAATGATTTATTACCCGATTTTGATTCGTACGAACCTATCAAATTCGTAGGAATCAATAATAAACAGTATTCTACAGGGATTTTACTATTAATTGATTCCATCGATATGCCAGTCTTCAGTGAGATCACTAATTTGTATCGTTACAAATCTTTTCGTACTTAGCCACAAATAGGAGATTTTTGTGTAATTCTAAAGTTTTATAAAACAGTTGGTCTAAATGGGCATTTACAATCATTTGAAGTGAGAGAAATTGACAGAAAAGACTGTTTCAACTGAAAAATATCGAATACCACGAGCACTGCTATATGTATACTTATAAAGGCAGAAAGAAATATGTTATCCCGATATCTTGATTTTTATGTACATATATTGTAATTTACAATATTAATATTTATTAATATTGTAGCGATTTGTTGTATAAGCAAATACTACGTATATCCCATACAAGTATTGCCCTGGAAAGGTATTATATCATTTTCCCAATTAATGCTTTATTTACCCAATCAACAGAAAGTTCCAACTCAAAGAAAATACCATGATCTGTTCGTTTTGCGGAAATGCTAATAACTTGCATCCAACTCAGAATTACCCTATAATAGATTTATTGATTATCAAGACATCAAAAAAAATAGTTGGATTTTCTATTCAACGTGTATGCGACCAAATGCTAAATGAAGATCTTGCCAGACATTGCCTTGCACTTTTTTCTTCCCACCGAGTTAGATGATCCGCACGTGCAACGTTTTTCGCTGACCGCCCGTGTAACTCCTCGTGCGGTGGGTCCTCTCCCGTCTTCTATCCTCGAGCTTGCGTTCCCCTCTTACTGTGGGAAGATGCCCAGTTCATCAGTGTCTTCTCACCTAAGCTAATCTCGCTTAAGCTCTACACGTGTCGCCGCCGATTTGTTAAACATTCGTGGTTGGATATCGTGTATTGCATCGGGTAAGTTTCATTTTTTTTATCGCGAATTTTGATGTTTTGTAATGATACTAATTATTTATTCTAGATTTCACTTGGTTATTACAATTTTGCATTGTACTGCTCATTCATTCAGCACGTGCTCTTGATTTGTTGGATATCGTGTATTGCATTGGGTAAGTTTCACTTTTTTTATCGCTAATTTTGATGATTTGTAATGATACTAATTATCTATTCTAGATTTCATTTGGCTATTACAATTTTGCATTGTACTGCTCATTCATTCAGCACGTGCTCTTGATTTGTTGGATATCGTGTATTGCATTGGGTAAGTTTGATTTACATCTTCTCACGAATCTTGGTAATGTTTTTATTACGATAAAATTTTCTATTCTAGGTTCGATCGGTTTTTCAATTTTTTCGTTGTGCCAGCAGCCCAGCTGACTCCTACATCAAACAACATCTTCGTCCGTTCACCTACATCTACCTACATCTACCTTCTTCTTCATCCGAGTGAGTAATTGTTTTTTGTATAATGTAAAATTCGAAATTCTTTCTTTCTAACCCCGTCGCTCCTTTGCTCTCACACGCAATTATTCGATTGGCCGCGCTTTATAAAAACATTCCGATTTTACTTTAATTTTTTCTTCTATCCTTCTCCGTATATATGCTTATAAAAGCACCGTCCCACAAACGGCAGTACTATAATGTTGTAACAAAACATATAATGTTATAATAAATACTATAATAAAATATTATAGTACCACTATAATATTTTATTCATCTTTCTTTCTCTCTCTTAAAATATTCTTTCTTACATCTTGAGCATCGATAATTCGTCAATGTGGAGCATTCTCGGTCCACATTTTTGAATTTTAATGTGTATCTGCTAGAAACCGAGCTCATTACGTAATAGATGAGAACATAAACCATTAAAGTGTAGTCAAAACTAAAACAAAAATCAATCATCAATCATTTCTATGAAGAACGAGGTTTAGAAATTTCTTAGCATATAATTCGTTCATTGCACTGTGAATGTGTACATTATTGTGAATTTCTCTTACACACATTACATTCAACCGAACGTATTCACACCCTATTTGAAACACCTCTTGATGCTCATCAAATTTTTCGGGTAATTGAATGTTCGAATGTATGGTGGAATAATTTACATAGAATTTACGGCTTCTAAAAATTCACCATCAGAAACTATTTCAATTCGTCAGTACCATTGTTTCCACAATAAATACTTCAGCTAAAATTTTTATAGTTCTCTTCCGGGTAACTTATTTTTCATATACATGAAGTGTATTACAGAAGAATCATTTGACCCATTAAGTTTTTACTGCAGTCTCAATGGTTTTATAGGCAGATTGAAAATGTATTTGACTTCCAATTAAGTTGTTTTTTCCCTGGAGATTAGGATCAATCAATCGATCGCTCTACTCTGGACTATTATAGTTTTTCGGATAGTTAAAATTTTCAATGTTGCAAGTAAATGTCTGGAGTGAAAATAGAAACTGCATTTTTCTATACCCTGTTCTTCAAATATTCGTTTGTGTTGATCACTTTCAAACAATCTCCCAATATTTCCCTTTGAAAACACTATCAAAAATTATAAGAACTTTTAACACTGATAAAACATGATCTGTCTTTTTCCTTATAGTTTTACGTTAAAAGTAATGCATTAAAACCTTGCTCGATTTCTTATAAGTAATATTCATCTTTTCGTTAATCAAATTAAAATAACTATGACGAGGTGAATTCGATTCTCGTCATACTCTTGTTGATCCTTATATCAAGAAAATCTCAACTAAATGTAAAACCGCATTACCAATTATGTCGTGAATTGTAACAAATCCGCATCATCGCGCATTTAAAGAGAATTCCAGCAAATTCGCTTTACCGCATATACTCTACATTCAATGGAAAATTTAACAACTGCAGTACATTCTTCCATACTTTCTACCGCACTTGTGTTTTTTCTTTCTCTCCTAACAAACAAGGCATTTGCAGTCGAGTTTGAAGATTAGGTGCAACATGGAATTCATGCAAGCTTATCGATGCGAGGCTATAAACTTTGCATGCCCTTCAAATGTGTGTGTGTATAAAGGGGAAGTACGCGTGTGTGTGTGTGTGAGTGCAAAGCCAGCAGAAGCACTGATGGTTCACATTACTTGAAATAATATTACGCTGTTATTGTTTGAAAAAGGACCCTATTTTTTAGTGATAGGGGAATAAACAACTTGGAGCTGCACACATTTTCCAAGAATAATTAACTCACGCGTTTAAATCGCAAAGTTTCATAAAGCAAATTGTAAAAGCTTCTGTTTCAGTGATCTGAATGTAAGTGAAGTATAATGCTGTATTGTAGGTTGAAGAAAATGGCAAAGGCGCCGACTTTCGTGAAAGGCACGTTGATTTTTTTCCTTATCTTGTACGAATCACTCTGACAAATCACGTTGAATTTTGAGCTTTGCATCCATTATTTCTCCATTTGTATTATGTTGAAAGAATATTATAATACTCCAGTAGAAATACAAAAAAATCTTTATAAATCTTAACATAATTCGACATTATTTTATAATCTGATGAATAAAAATATGAGCGATTGTAATCCACCTTATTAGTTACTAATTTTAAAAAAAGTGATGTTTAGGATAGTTTCAAGAATCGCAACTGTCCCAGTGTTCGTTTTAGAATAGGTATAATTCTTAACCCAATGAAAATCCGTATTTTACATAAATGAATAAATAAATAAATAAATACGTAATCTATTCCAGATAATAGTTGCATGAAAACTAAAGGCCCGTTTAAGATCACCCATGTATTATTTACTACTACTCTTTGAATGCTTCCCTTCAATCGCAAAGAAAGTAAGTAGTGAGTTTCCGTAATATAATCATTGAGAAGCGCGAATTGATTGACATAGTAAAAATCTACATATAATAATATAAAGTTAATCCTCCCGGAAATTTCATGTAAACAAATGTCAATGAAGGAGTCAACGCACATGAAAACTGATGAGATCGATTGAAAGGAAATCACCGGCGCTCTCATTTCCCGTACTTTAAAATTTAAAAAAATACATGAATATTTTTTTGAAGACTTATTTCCACCACTTCGAAGTTATTTAATCGTCATTAGTCTAATAATTTATTTACTTCATCTTCGAGCACTTTACAACCGTTAACTTCTGCCTCATTTCTGATTTTTTATTCGGGGTTTTATTATTCCATTATATAGTTATTTCATTAATTATTTTACCTAGGATTGTTTCGTCGATTCACTAGAGCGTATATTATGACTGAAGATTTTGAGTTGCCGTTTCGTAATTACTTAGTGGGCGAATGGCAGCGCTATTCCTGATGGTTCTGCACGTCGTTTGATACTGGAACGACGCTAAGGGGCGTGCATTGCACGGCATAAGGGCCAGCCGCCCCCAACGACCTCCTACATCGAACAAAGCGATCTTCCGATATATTTATTATTGTCCCCATCCTTTTTTTCATTTGACCGTCTTTCCTTTACTCAATTTTCGTCTTGTTATTTCTTATTCTATTATCTTTTAATCTTTCCTTCCCTTGATTCTGCCATTGTCGGCGCTTCGGCCTTGAGTTTTTTTTGCTCGTATCGATAGCGTATGTCAACGGCTTAGGGTTGGCGGAGGGATTTTTATTAACCAAATTTTGATATTTTTAGTTCTTGTGATATGCTTATAGCCAAAGTGGCGATGTCACACTACTTTCCTGACTCCCTTGGGTTCTGAATTGACAATGCCCCGGACCTGAGCTCTTTTGCTCGTATCGGTGGTAATTGAAAAATAATTCGAAACTCAACGGAGGGGATAATATTGGCATATGCAATAGTTTCGTTCAGTTTTGCTCTTGTCAAAGCCTCGGCCTTGAGCTCCTGGCTTGTATCAGTGACGTTTGTTTAGATCGGACGCCGATTGACTTTTGTATTTTTTATTTGTATATTTTCAAGTTGTGTTCCTTGTTGCTTTTGTTCTAGGTATTGTTTCTCCGATTTTACTCCGACTTTCCTTATTTCCGCGACTATGTACATTGATAACTTCGAGTTTCCTCATATCAGTGGCCTCTGGTCGTGGCAGAAGGGATTTACCGGAGTCTATCATTGGACTTATTATATTCTCCCTTAATTTCATCATTGGCGATGTCCCGGCCCTGAGTTCTATGCTCGTATCGGCGACATTTGTTGGTTCCGAATTTAACGGAGAATTTTCGATATTTTTTTATAATTTTTTGTAGGGTCTCGCCTTTATTCCTCGTAAGTCCATTATTAAATTATTATATTCTCCCTTAATTTCGTCATTGGCGATGTCCCGGCCTTGAGTTCTATGCTCGTATCGGCGACATTTGTTGGTTCTGAGTTTAACGGAGAATTTTCGATATTTCTTTATAATTTTTTGTAGGGTCTCGCCTTTATTCCTCGTAAGTCCATTATTAAATTATTATATTCTCCCTTAATTTCGTCATTGGCGATGTCCCAGCCTTGAGTTCTATGCTCGTATCGGCGACATTTGTTTAACGGAGAATTTTCGATATTTCTTTATAATTTTTTGTAGGGTCTCGCCTTTATTCCTCGTAAGTCCATTATTAAATTATTATATTCTCCCTTAATTGTTACCCCCCTCTCTTCTTATGTCGATGTTTTTAGGGGAAATTTTCCTGTTTTTGTTTTTTGTTATTGTTTTTTCTAAGGCAGGTCTTATTTCCTTTTGTAGATTCCGATGGATATTGTCAACGCTCTCGTCTTTGACCTCGAGTTTCGGCTGGGTTACCTTTGTGCCGACGACGGGCAGTTTGAAGATTATACCCTGGCCCTAACGTACCTTAAGGAGTATCAAGAAGCTCTCGTCGTTCCCGCTGTTTTTTCCAATGTAGTGTTAAGCGATCCCACTATCGATTTTAATCCTATTGTTATGTCTTCTCCTGCCAATTATCCCCAGTTATTTGTTCGTGATAAACCTGTTCTGAAACTATTCATGTACAATGTGCGTGGGAGGGTCACCAGGTCTGAATTAGAGTCATTCCTTCAATTCTATGGTTGTCGTGATTTTTCTTTAACGCGTGTTAATCAGCGCCGTACTAGTACTTCGGTTGTTATACATTGTAAAACTTTAGCTACCTCTGTTAGATTGCAATGTCTTGCTTGCTCCAAGCGCCTTTTTTGGACTGATACTAATACCGTCAATATCCGCCCTCACGATTCGTATTTCAATCTCGTTCCTAATTCTATTTCCTATCCTCAGCCTACTACGGAAATACAATATTTGGATTCTACTCTCTCATCAGATCCATCCAATATTAACATTGTCCTTCCCATTAAAATTGATATCAGCTCCGCGCGTTATCGGGAGGATAAACCGAATAACCTCTTTGATGATGCTACTCGTTACCCTGTCGGTGAGTTAACTTGCACTGAATGTGATTGTGTCATTCAACCTCCCGTAGTGGCGAAATTATTGCGTGCAATTGTTGGTTTCTGCAAAAATTCGGTCGAATTTCCGACGCCGCGTTTATTCAAGGTTGATCTTTCGGGAATAATGATAAATATTGAGGTTTTATTTTTACTGCGCAATTTTGTTGTAGATGTTTTGGTCCTTGGTGAGTTCAGGGGGCATATTGAAGGTTCTTTAAATGTTCCCGGTCTTCAGTCCCTTGAGGTGCGGAATAACCAACATTTACGTTTGTCGTGCTTATCCCTTCCTTGTTTTGATGCGTTGACTTCACTGATCTTGATTGATTGCCGGAGTCTCAATTTCCTTATCCTCTCTAATTTTGTTAAAACTTCGCGTACCCTAACATTGCTAAAACTTCATGACTGTGAAGCTCTCAAAACCGCTTGTCACCCATATCATTTATTCGGGGCTGTCTTTTGTGGGGTGGCTGCTTTAACTTCTTTCACCCTCAGTTTTTCCCTTGCTACCGAGCATCCCCTTATGGATTTTACTGTTCCCGATTTTTACAATAATACTATTCTGACCCACTGTGATTTTTCCAATAATTGTTCGGTGATTAGTCTTTTAAGTTTAATCCTTAGTAATTCGCCGAATCTTGTTAGTCTTAACCTATCGTCGATACGGTTTTGTGAAATTGTCTCATCGAATCCGTTGCCCTTTTTAGAGGAGTTAAATATTGATTATGGGTCGTTTATTCAAGACTTCCTGAATTCCTTGGCCCAATCCCAAATTCGCAAGATTACCGTAACGAATCGTCTAGGCAAATCCACGCCCCTCAACTTAGGGTTTGTATGTACCCTTTTGAAAAGATCTGGAGACCTTTGCCTTGAATTTATTTCTTGTCGATTCAATAATAAGTCCGCGAGCCTAAAGCGTTGTAAAAGACTTGGCGCTCGTTATATTGATATTGGGGATGTTTTGCATATTGAAAAAAAATAATAATAGTTTTTTCCCATCTGATTGAGTACCGAATAGCGTGTTATACCTATGTGTGTCATATGCCGATAATTTCTTGTTCAGATATTGTGTTTTATCCCCCATTCTCTTGTTCATTTCCGGATAGGTAAATAAATGTTTCGAATACAAAAATCTCGTTACAATTCATTGACCTTGTTCGTACCTTTATCCCAGTTTTGTTCAATTTCTCTACTTGCTACCCAAAGATTTTATGAAGATATTTAGTAGACGTTTTATTTAATGTTTTCGTAAAAGGTTGATAAAAACAAATCACAGGAAGCTCGTAAAATTGGTCTACTGGGTTTATATCGTCTACCTTTTTGAGAAAAAAAACAAAAAAAAAAAATTTTATAGTACTAACGTACTGTGATATTAAGTTTGCTTTATTCTATCTTAGTATTCAATTCTATATTAGAAAGGTATATCATGCAGCTATGGATCATGTATACTCAGTTACTCTTATATCCGTTTAGACGGTTTCCGTTACGTTATTCTTTATCGGCTGTGATCCGACCGGGCAGTGAGTAAAGGGGCAAGTTTTGCTGAATACGCGAATTAACTTTTGTTACGTGGCGTGTTTTGGACACTTTATATGCAGTCGTTTTTCCGGAGAATCCGCTCATTATTAATTGGGTTCGTGTTTCGTATCATTGCGAGAAGGGGCATTGGGTCGTATTCGACTCTTCTTTCTCGCGTATCATTTTTCCATGATTCTGTTTCCGTTCCCGCCGTGGGTCCCGGCATTTCTAAATAATTTTGTCTTGTTATGCTCTCCTCGCAAGTCGCTGAATCCGCGGATGCCATATCAGCTATCGCTTTTCATTATTCGCCGGTTTGAACTAGAGTGGGGTTACTGTATCGTCGTTAGATAGGCAGTCGCCGTCTCATTCTGGCTCTCTTTACCATTTTTCCGTTTTCGATTCATCTCTCATCCGTTGTTCGCGTCCGTTTGTTGAGTCAATTAGTTGGTTCTTGTTTGTCTGTCGATTACTGTCAGTCTCTGAAGTTATTATTAATTATTCACGTTTGCTAGGGTAATCATGTCTTCGACCAGGATGACTTTGGATACGGCTGCTGTCGGTGCTTCAACGGCGCCTTCTTCGGCTCCTGCTGTCGTGGCTCAAGTACCAGACTCTCATCCTCCGACGTCAGTCACCGCTCGATCCCGTCGTGATGGCCATGGAAATTTGCCCACTCGTGGTGTACCTTTCCGACCACGAGGCTCCTTCTCTCGTTCTGGTGTTTGGCTCGGTGGTCGGCCGAGGTATCCATTTGCTGCGGCATCGCCGGTCCCGCCGGCACCATTTCCAGCTCCGACTCGGCTCCCGTCCTTGATGTCTCTGCCGTTAGCTAACCCTTGGCTTCCACGTGCTAATCACATGTGTAGCCCCATGTCTGGATTCGGGGCTTTTGGAGGGGCGTACTTGGGCTTCCCTTGTTGCCCCTCGTCGGTTCCTGCATCTCATAACTACAGACGCAGAGGCCACCAGTCCCGTCGCTCACGAGCATCCAGTGGGCGTCGGTCTGTTGCGTCCCAAGTTCGATCTGGCGCTGTAATTGAATCCGCTATCGAGCCTCCTCAGTCGTCAACCGCTGAGCCTAGCTCCGTCCGTGATTCTTCTGATACTCAGTCGAATATCGCTATCTCCAATGTAAGTTGTCCTACTATCTCGTCCGTTTGTTCGTCTAATCGGAATGTTTGTCCGCGTTATTCTTGTAATAGTACTGATATAACATCCGCTTCTCCAGGCTTTACGATCGGGTGTACTAATTCTTTTGGCACGTGTTCGTCCCGAAATGGGGCTAGTCTTTGCGACATCTCGTATGCAACTGTGTCTTTGGGGACGGAAAGTGTAAATGTTCGTTCTATGATTAATGAGGGTATACGTGATTCTGCTGACGGGGGCGATGCTTTGGCTATTTTTAATTCGGCGTTAATTTCTGAAAGGGGTGCGTACCGCGAGTTGCCTTCTGTGTCTTTTGACCCCGATGAAGAGCTTGATAAATTCTTTGCATCTCTTGATTCCGCGCCCGCTGATGAAAATGTGGAGGGTTTGGGTACAAACTGTAAAGCCGATTCTCCGGAATTAACTTCATTATGCTCTCGCGATAGTTTTAGTTCTGTATCTACCGACAATGATTTGTCTGACTCTCTTTTAATTGAATCCTAATGTTGGTTCTGCGCGGTCGGATATTATTCGTTATTGTCTTTTCATACATTTAGTTTTTTGTTTAATAAGTAAGAAAATAAATCCATAGGTGCATGACGAACTTCGCGAGGAGGCCGACCCGAGAGCTTTTGTTGACTGTGGTAGCAGTCCCGTAGAGGTCCCTGACAGCAGAGAATCTATTCGCGAGGCTTATAATGAGGTAATGGCCCGTTATCGCCGCCTGTCCGCTCCGCCTCGTGAGTCTACTACACCTGAGTCTCCCGCTGGATCTGCGGATGTTGATTTGCCTCAATTTTTCCGCGAGTTGGATCTGGCGCTTGAATTTAACGAATTGTCGCCTCGAATTCAACCCACCTTTGTACGCGAAAGTGTATCTTCTGTTCCTGTACCGTCCAGTGAGGCTCGCGGGCTCCCGCTTACCTCCCCGAGCCGTCGTTGCCGCCGTGACAGGCATCTTGCGTTTGCTCGGGCGTCTATTCCGAATAACGTAGTTTGTTTGTTTTGTCAATCGAGCGGTCACTTGTTTCCCGATTGTTCCATTTTGAAACAAAAAGTTGAAAGTGGGTTACTTCGAAACACTAAGGTTCGTACCGAACTGGCGTTGTTCGTTCCGGATTTCGGATCCGAGACTGCTGGGTCGTGGATAGCCCCGGAGGTTAGTTCTGCCATTCGTGACATTTATACATGTACCATTTGCCTTGGGATGATTACCGTTAAATATTATCAGTGTGAGTGTAGTCAGGCTGTTTGTGAAAGCTGTTTCGCCCGTGTATCGCGTTGTCCCTTCTGTCGGAAGCCCCATTTGTCACGTAATCGCCGCCTTGAGCGAGTTTGTTCAACCCTTACTTTCCCGTGTAATTATTCTGACCGTGGTTGTAAAGTATGGGAGCCTTCTTCTTCTTGGACCCTTCATTGTGATACCTGTACTTTCAAACCCGCGGATCCTGAACCGCGCGAGACAGATGAGGCTTCTGACGAATGGGAACAACCGTATGATCCCGAATTAGCCATACCTCCGGAGGTAGACGGTTGGGGTGAACCTCAGACTGGTTCGTGGGGGAATGATGGCGTCCGTGCCCGGATTGATTCTGAAGAGTATGTCCCTACTATTTTGCGGGATCTCGAATCTGACCCGGGTGCTTCCTATCGATCAGATCCTGGGCCTTCTCAAGATCTCAACGAGGTAGAATAAGTATTATTCTAAGATTTGTAATTTTTTGTTTTTTTATCACAATATATGTATTAAAATTGACTTTCTTTGATATTTATTTACCCATCCCTATGATTTAGCATTAATTTGTTGTTTTATATTATGACGGGCTGCTGTGATTTTTTATTATTGGAGAGTATACTTATTGTTTCCTAGCTTTGGCACGAAATTTTAATTCTATACCCTTTGAGTGTGTCTTGATACGTTTTCATTGCTACCTTTTGTTTAGTGACCTAACTTTAGTTTTTTTTTATGATATTTTGCAACTCTTCGGGTTTCAGCTGATTCCGTCATATCAAGAGAAAGAGTGGAAAAATTTGGTTTTATTAATGCATCTATGCTACAGCGTGTGGGGCTAGGTTTACCGATTTATTCGCAGTCTACTTGATGAGTCCGTGTAGTAACTGAATTGTGTAGTCACCCGTCAGGGGGGCTGCCAATAAATGTTCAAGATCCCCTGGCTGTGTCTGTTTCTTTGTTTCTCCTCTATCCGTCAAATTTGCACGCGTTCGGTCTCCCGTCAGGGGGGCTGTTGGAAGTCTTTATAGCCCTCCGTCCTTCTGTTGGTGCTTTTTCACGTAATCTACCAAATCTTCCCTTGGAATTGAACGTTTTATCTTGTCCATGTGGACTATCCGTGTTTTATCCCCTTTCTTTATTTCTACGTTGTGCGCTTTATAGTTTACTCCAGTAATCTCGCATTCTACGTATTCTTTGTCCATTTTGTTAGCTCTAGGCTCTTTCAGGAGATAAACTACCTCTCCCACTCTGAAGTGTCTAGTATTCAATTTACGGTCGTACTGTTCCTTAGAACGAAATTTCGCTTGAACTAAATTCATTCCCGCCATTATCTGTACCTGTGCCAGATTATTTATTGTATTTGCGAGGTAATCGTCAACTGTAAATAAATACTCTTTTGGGGGGAAACTCGTAGGCGTACGTGCGCGTCTTCCGAATACTACCTCGTAGGGTGTGTATCCTAATGCTTCGTGTATACTTGTATTGTACGCATGTTGCGCTAACGGTAATGTTTCGTCCCAACTTTCTCTATCTTTTGTGTACAATTTTATATATTCCTTAATGACATGATGCATCCTCTCGATACCCCCTTGAGATTGTGGGTGGTACGCTGTCGACGTACATTTATTTATTCGAAAAATTTCCGCTAGTGTCTCGACAACATTGTTTATAAAGTGGGTGCCTTGATCGCTTTGTAATATTAACGGAGGTCCGAAAAAACAAATTAGTTTTTCTATTAAGGCCCGGGCTACCTCGTTTGCATCAGCGGTTTTTACTGGCGTTAAGATACAATACTTGCTAAAATTACATTGCATCGTTAGGATGTAGTTATTCTCTGTTCTTGTCTTTCCTAATGGTCCACAAAAATCCATTGACACTTTCTCGAATGGGTGTGATGGGGTATCAGTAATTAACATAGGTAATCGTGTTTTCACCCGCGTCAATTTCGTCGATTGACAGTCTGGACAGCTGATCACGAATTGACGTATGTCCGCATACATGTTCTTCCAATAGTATTCCCCTGCTATTTTATCGAATGTTTTATTTATTCCCTTATGGCCTCCCATTGAGGATTCATGAAATTCCTTAATCACCCTAAATCTATCCTCGACTTTTGGAATGGGGAGATTGTTTGTGAAAAGTGTAATCGATATGGTTTTACCTTTGAATAATATATTGCATTGTTCGACGAAGTACGTCCATTCCTGTACAGACAACATTGCCAAGTCTTTTATTACCCCTAGAGTTTTTATTTGTTCTTTGAGTATCAGCTGCCTCAAAGCCTTAATGCATTTCTGTATGTCCAATCGCATAACCTTATCTTCTAAGAAACTTTTCACAATCAATCCAAACATCTTCTTATCACGACATTCCGTTTGGATGACCTTTCCTATGCCGTGAGTCTGGCAATTTATTTCATCTAGATCGATATAACATCTTTCAAAGAGAGCATGCATGATCTCTGTGTTCAATTGCACGTCAGCTGTTAGAGTATAAACCAAGTTATCATGGTGAGCAAATGGTTGTTCGTTCAAAATCCTCACATTATGGAATTGTTCTACGTCCTGTTCTTCTATAACCCAGGGAGGCTTCAGATGTGACGGTCGTGCATCGGCGACTAGGTATCTTGCCATTGCACTACTCGCATATCTTCCCGTTGGTACCGTTTCGTTTCTTACTCTTCCTGCTTGCAACTTTACGTCTGAGCATTCATTTGTATTAGAAAGAGCCACAGTTAAATTCTCTTCTGTTCCTTGTTCTATATTTGTTGTTTGTCTGATCGGAGAAGTACTTATTTGTGAGTGTGGCAGTTCGTTTTCCTGATTTGTCTCTATAATATACGGGGTAAAATGATTTGATTCCAGATGCAAATGTATATATTCTGAGCTTTCATTAGCCGTCACGTAATTATAGGAAACTTTGTTTGCTCCATAGTGGAAATGTATACACACGTTGGTGTTGTACAGTTGGGAGAATAAATATATACAGTTCACATCTCCGTATTCTGATCTAGACGTTAGGATTTCGCGAATTGATTCTTTTTCCTGTATATTATTCATTGCTGGGCATGCTAATAGTTCCTGTCTTAATTCCGTCGTATTTAGTTTCAAATTCATGATTTCTATGAGTGAATGAAATAAACAATTTCCAGGGGGTTTTGTTGGTATACTTTTATAGTGGTATAACGTTACGTTAGGCTGGGCACACTTCAGATGCTCGGAATACAAATATATCGGTTCATCAAATTTAGTTCGCGTCTCAATGTTTAGGGAATCAATCGCGTTTTCATTCCATATTGTCGGCGGATCTATCACCGTCGGTTCCTCGCTGATTGTTGGCATTTTCTCGATAATTGCTTTTGGAGTTAGGTCTATGGACATATCGATATTTTCGTTGGTATTCGCTTGACACCTGGAGGCATCCAATTTTTCCATAAATTCTGATATTTCGTTATTGATTTCCTTACTGGCGTTCATCAAGTTTTCACCACTTATTCGTGAATTATCCATCAAGATAGTCTCCCGTTCATTTATGCTACCCTCATTTATTCCGTGTCCGGCCGTTACTATTGGTTCGTAGTTCCTTACTTCGTCGGCGCATTTTTGATTCTCGTTGCTCGAATGCGTTTCGTCTATCTTAACAGTATCGCGTCCGTAAGTGTTATCCACGTGTGTGTCGTATTCCATTTGCTCTTTGCCACCTTCGTTCTTGCTTGCTGTTACATTTTTTAACGTTTTTTGTAATATCTCTGAGACTTTGGTCGTAGAATTTTTATTTCCTCCGCGAATGTTAACTTGAATATTTACTTCATCTTGAATTATTCTCTCGCTAACGTCAACCAAAAATTGCATTCCCTTTCCATTTCCCTCGGTATCCATCAATACTTTTGTAGGGTCTGTTTCCTTTTCTAATTCGATTTTCTGTTCTTCCTTTTGTTTAGGGTATCTAATTTCAATCCTTTCTGCGGTTCTTAGCAACATGTCCTCTATTATTCTAGGCTTATTTATTCGCTGTTCAGGCATCTCATTTTTTGTGGCCCTGTTATTTTCGAAATTTTCTGTTTCCCTGTCGGGCGTTGGGTCATCGGAAGTGTTTCCTAGGCTTGTGTCACTGCTGTTTCCTTTTATCCTATGTGTATCCCCAATTTTCATTTGCTTTCTCCATAAAGTGGTAGGTCTCAGATTCCATTTTTGTTCCTTAACAGGGAGAGTTACTCCTGGGATAGGTGTACTTGCTGCGCGTACTCCTTTCATCATGTTCTCATTTTTCTGCATATAAGCCAATGGTCCTTCCGTCTTTTGTTGACTGAGTAATTTTTCGCTCAACTGTGACTCTGAAATTGGTTGACCCACAGGAAACTCATATCCCGTTCGACATTTCTTCCTGTATATTCTCTTCCTCTGACTCGGTGTTTCTTCGTCTATTTCTGAATCATCATCCCCATCTGAGTCGTAGGTATTGCGTTTTTTCTTTTCCCGTTGATTTTCCGAACCGCTACTATCAATGAGCCGCTCCCTTTTTCCTAATCTTGGTGGTTCTTCTAAGTTACGCTCCTTTCTGTTTTTGGATCTAGTCATAACTACTTTTATTGTGGTCTGGTTGTTTGTTTCGGTTTCCGGTTCTGTTTGTTTTGTAGACTGTTTCTCCATTTTCTTCCCTCGTTTCACATTTTGCTTAATGTTCTTTGTATTGGATTGGGTGCTTTTCTCGGACTTTATCTCCTTTGCATTATCCTTCAATTTTTCCTTTTCGGTGTTTTCCTGTTTTTCGGCTAACTCATAGATTTGTGCTCTCGGGAGTTCTGGATTTTCTTCCCCTTCTGCGATTACTGGATTCCTACTCAAAGCATCTGCATTCGAGTTTTTTGTTCCCGGTCTATATATTATTTTAAAGTCGTACTTCAATAAATCTGCTTTCATTCGGCCAAACCGTACATCGGGTTTTCTTGTAGTATTAAAATGTTTTAATGGTTCGTGATCTGTTATTACTGTGAATTCCTTTCCGTATATGTAGTGTTCAAATTCGCCAATTGCCCAAGATATAGCTAACATTTCACGGTCATAAGTAGAGTATCTCAATTCGGGTCCTTTCAGTACTCTGGAGATATATGATACTGGTCTATCTAGGTTTTTCTCGAATTCTCCTTGACTTAATACGGCTCCGATCGCATAGTCCGATGCGTCCGTTGTTATTATAAATGGTTTTGACATGTCCGGTGAAGTAAGCACTGGTTCCTTGCATAAAGCTTCCTTGGTTTCCTCGTACGCTTTCTGCTCTGCTTCTCCCCAAATCCATTTTTTCCGATCGTCCTTCAATTTATTTAATGGTTGGGTTATTTTTGCAAAATTCTTGATAAATTTGCGGTAATAAGATGCTAAGCCACAGAACGATCTTACTTTCTTTGCGTTATGTGGTACCGGAAATTCCATTACGGCTTTTATTTTCCTTTGGTCCATTTGAATTTTCCCATTTCCTACAACGTGACCTAAAAACTGTGCTTCTTTCTGAAGGAATTGACATTTGTTTGGTTCAATAGTTAAATTTGCCCTATCCAACCTATCCATAACTCTCCTGAACTTCTTACCATGTTCCGTTAAATTTCTCGCAAAGACTACAATATCGTCCAGATAAACAAACAACTCCACACCTTGCAATCCCGCAAGTACTAAATCCATCAAACTTTGAAATGTGGCGGGAGCATTTTTTAGTCCCATTCCCATTCGTGTGTATTCATAATTTCCGTAAGGTCCTGAAAATGCAGTTTTATGCGCGTCTTCCGCATTCATTGGGATCTGGTAAAATCCAGATCTCAAATCAATCGTTGTTATGTATTTGGACAGTGACACTACGTCCAATATTTCGCTGATGTTTGGTAACGGATAACTATTTCCGACCGTTATTTCGTTCAGTTGCCTAAAATCTGTGACCAAACGCCATCTTTCTTCTCCATTTGGTCCCGGTTTCTTCTTAACAACCCACACGGGTGACGAGTAAGGACTTTCTGACTCTTTGATGATTCCTTGTATTAATAGGTCGTTGATCAATTTTTGCATTTCATCTTTTATTGCCTGTGGATTCCTAAATCTTTTTACCTTTATCGGTGTATCGGTTGTAAGTTTTATTTTATGGTCGACCAAATTCGTCGCTTTCAGTTTCTCTCCTGGTAATCCAAATACTTGCGGACATTCTGCGATCAGTTCTTTCACATGTGCTATTTCAAGTTCATTCAACTCTTTCAATGCTTTTTGGTCCAAATTTTCAAACACTCGGGTGGCTCTATCTTTGGTTTCTTCAGCAGTCAGTTTTCTAATCGTCGCAGATGCTGTTTTATTCTCCTCTATTTCTCCCTTTTCATTGAACATGCCGTCGATAATTTCACCTTCGAGGGGTCGTCCCTCGCATGGTTCCAGAGTCACTTCTGGCACATTAACCGTAACTTCATCATTATTTATATTAATACATTGGGCATATACTTTCCCATTTTCATTCTGGCCAATGAAATTTCCAAATAGGATACCTGGTCCTAATTCTTGTAGAGGTACCAATCCTACTTTTACCTCCGTATTCTTAACCCTCGCATATATGACCTGTTTGGTCCGTGGCGGTATAACAAAAACCTCCTGATTCTCGAAAGGTATACTCATACCTCCGATTTCCAAGCACATTTTGTCCGCATTTGCATTTCCTCCATATTCTGTTATCAAATCCCATCCCAACAGTCCATCCGTCTCGATGGGAAAATTATCTGGCACTACATGTGCAATCACTGATAATCCGTTTAGGTTCAGTGTTATTACTCCAAGTGAAGTCAGTACTCCTTCTGTTACTCCATTTATTAGTAGTTTGTCTCCCGTGTCAATCGGGAATTCATGTTCTATGCTCCCGATTTTTATTAGTGTCACATCGGCTCCAGTGTCGACGTAAAACTTCCCTACTCGCCCCTTCAATTTAATACATTCCAAATTTACAATTGGTGGCCGTCGGCCAGTACTAGCTGCAAGTCTTATCGTGCAACGTTTAATTCGATTTTCTTGAGTTTGGCTTTGCATTTGCCTTCCGGTCTGTTTTTTCGATCGCTTCGGTGATTTAATCTTTTCCGCTTTAATCTTAGCGATTCTTGTAGTTGACGTTTTTGATGTTGGCATTGAATCCATTTGGGTTAGCGATTTTATTTCATCCGAGGCAATTATTTTTGCAGCTAACTCCGTTTGGATGTTCAACTCTAGTTCTGACTTTGGTTGTTCATGTTGCCTGAGTTGTTCGAATTGTTGCTCGACACCGCACTCTGGTGCCGAGCATCCTGCAAGTTTAAAGGAGCCGGTATCGAGGGTTGCCTATCCAAGCTTTGCGATCTTTCCCTATAATTGTTGTGCGCACCGTTGTCTTGATAACCTCCTCCATTATCGTTTTGTCCCTGGTAATCATAATTTCCATTTCCGCGATTGTTATAATCGTTATTACCTTGACGGTTAGGATTTCCGTTCCCTCGTCTATTATTGTTTCCATTGCCTCCTTGATCGTAGTTATAATTGTCTTGGCGATCGCGGTTATCGTTGTTCTGATCATTATTTCCTTGGTTGTTGAAGTTACTATTTCTCCTTTGGTTAAAATTACCACCATTGTTCCGACCGTTGCTAGATCGATTATTGCCGTAGTTATTACCTCCGTTATTGTAGCTATTATTTCCTCCATTGTTATATGAATTATTGGAGCGGTTATTCCCAAAGTTATTGTTGTTTCCATTATTGGAATTGCCGTTATTCCCGCCGTTGTAAAACTCGTTGTTGGGTTGGTTGTTTCCATAATTATTGTTGCTTCTAAAATTTCGGCCATTGTTTCGATAATTATTGTTTTTATAGTTTCCGTTAGATCTATTATTATTGTTATATGAGAATCCGTTATTTCCATTTCCACCATTATTCGTACCTAAATTCGTGTTTGCCCAATTATCGCTAACGCCAGTCAATCTGCGAACATTAGAATTACTTTGTCCTTGATCGGTGACGGGAGCATTCACTGGTGCCGCGGGGGGTGTTAGATAGACCTGAACTTGTGCTTCCTGTTGCGCGGTGGCTTGACTGTTCAATGTGTCTTTATTCAATCTTCCCGACTTTACTAAGTTCTCGAGGGCATAGCATTCAGAGTATAAATGGCCTTTCTTGCCGCAAAAATTACATAACTTTGAATCATAACGTTTCTTAGGGCAATTGCTCTGCATGTGACCTATAGCTTGACAGTAATTACATTGCACTTCCGAAGTAGCTACGCGCATTATTGTACCTCCTTGTTGAGACATATTGTTATTAAACATTCCCGAGTTTTGATTTCCTACAGCAGATACCAAATATTTTGCCCATGCTGGCATTTCTTCGGAACTTTCGTCTTGTCCCATAATACGACGAGCGCTAGTATAATTCTCGAAGGTCACGGCGTCAGAAATTGCTTGTCTCAGCGTTTTCGGGCTACGTGACCTAACTTGATATTGCAGTTCCGTGTGCAAGCCGAGTATAAATTGTTCAAGTGATTCCTTATTTGCTTGTTCTTTGTAAGTTACCTTTTGATAATCCAATAATTCGCGATCGTTATCGTACATGTTTAATAGTCGGTTTTGTAAAACTTGAACGCGTAAGCCGTAGTCAGCAGCTTTTTCGTTTTTCTTCTGTTTGACAATTTTTAATTCTGCCAGAGTTACGTCTGCTCCACCCATGCCGCTATATTGTGTCTGTAAATCATTTATCAATGCTTCTACTGATATATATTGAGTTAATCTTGGTATGTAGCCGTCTCCGACTGGCCCTTTAAGTTTATGTACTAGCGTTTGCAAAATCCATTTTTCCGAATCGTGCCCATATTCACGAATTATGTTCCTTAGTGATTCAACAAAAATCGGTAGCATATCGGGGCTACCCATGTACTCTGGTATCGCGTGTAACGCTTGGTTTAATGTCAATCTCATTCTCGGTATTGAATTAGCAGTTGTTCTCATAACTCTCGCTTGCTGGGGATCGTATAAATTGACTTGCATGTCATTTTCACGACCTCTTCCGTTCAAATCTCGACCATTATCGATTCTATTCTGACCATACCCGGCTCTACTTTGAGTTCGTGGGTCGTAAATTTCTCTATTGTATCTGTGGGGTTCGTAAGGTTGATTATGTATGAGCGGTTCGTCCTCTTCGTCGTATGTGTCTTGAAATTCTATCGCATTATGTGTCGCGTTGTCATTTAAGAATCCAACTCCACTCTCCGGTAGTTTTATTCCGTTCTTGAACGCATCCAATTCTCTCCTTAATCGATCAATTTCACTTTCATATTCCATTGCCGTTTTTGATTTTTGGATCGCTAGTTGTTGTCCATCGTAGTTTACGTTATTGGGGTGTTGTTGCAGTGGGAGTAAATTCGGTCTATCTTGTCTATTTCTGTGATAATTCATGTAATTTGGATCGTTCTGGAAAAGAGTGTTGTTTGGCGTACTAGTAGCCGGTATTTTAGGAATTAGTCTCGTTTGTGTCGGGATTCTGCTGTGGTTTCCTTGACTTGTAATTAGTCCCTTTCTTGAATTATTATCACCGGTTTGATAGGTCGTGGTTTTATTATTCATATCCGTGTTTCTAGGTTCGTAGTTGAAGGTTACATTTTCCTGTTTTATTCTCGCGGGAAAATCGTTTATTGGATTAGATTTATTTCTCTGAGATGCTAAAAATGATTCGCGATCCCTGACCGTAATATTATATTGCGCTCTCGCTAGACTACCTTCTAACTCCTCAAAACTCACACTGTCTATTTTGTCGCGTTTACTCCTGAAATATTTTTCCATTTCGGCTTCGTATTCTTTCATCTGAAGTAATTCTTGGGAGTCTATTCCATAACGGGTGGGGCTGATATTTTTATGTGAATCCGGGTCATTTGTCGTGTTTTCTTCCTGCTTTATTTGATTAAAATGTGTCATTTCCAATTCGTATCTGTTCGGTTTCGTACATATAGATTCTGGGAGTATATTTGCCATAATCATTTTCTGATTTCCTGTTTCGTGTATTTTATCTTGATGTTCATAATTAGATATTTGATTCTTTATTTCTGTTTCTTTTCCAAGTGGAGTATCTCCTGTGTCGGGACTTCCCTTTAACGTTCTCGAGTTTTCGGATTCAAAACTATTAGTTTTCCTTCGTTGCCGGTATTCCAGATAAAGTTCTTTGTGTAAAGCTTTCAAATTCGCGTACGATATTTCTACGATGTCTCTATCATATGATTTAAATTCTTCTGGAGGTACGCTCAAAAGATAAGAAAGTGCATTTAACGCGTCTGTCATTTTTTCCTCGGTTGGGCGATCCGTTGCCATTTCCGCCAAAAATAAGGCCATATTATATTGATGCCCGAATGCTTGCATATGTAATTTACTCGCGATATAATCGTCTTCCGGCGATTTCCCGTTTCTTACTTCTAAGTTACGTATGATATCTCTTTTGTTTTTTAGTGCTGCTTCGATATTCGATCTGTTCTTTTTGATTGCTCCCTTCGAGGCATCTGATTGTTGCGCATTTCTTTCGTCGGGCATGTTCGCGTTGGGCGATTTATTTTGTGGAGAATTATCGGGGTAATTTGATTGTTTCTCATTTTCCTGTATCCCTTCGTCCAATAATCCTTCAATATCACGTGGAAATTCAAAATTTTCTTGTTCTTGGGAAGTCATTCTCTTATTTTTAGATTTACTTTTCTTAACAGATTTCACTATTTTTCGAATAATCTTGAATAATTTTCTTAAACTTGTTCAGAAATATATATTTTGGCTTATTTGCAAGCCTTAAGAGATCTGTTTCAATATTCAGTGATATTCTTAAATTCCAGTCGCAAAGAATATTTAACGTGCCCCGTACTTACCAGTAGGCGACTAGCAGGACCAACGTGTAGAAGTTCATACTCGGATTGAAAGACTGCATTGGGCCTCTTCCTGTCCTTCCTTCCTCCTGCTCTGCTTGTTCCTTGAGTAGGAGTCGTCCTTCTACAGGTTCTCGGTTTCTTCTTTCTTGATTCACGACACTCAGTCTCGGCGCGGATGATCGCGTTAAACTTTCCGCGTACTTTGTAAAAAAAATTTCTAATTCCGTTCACGATTTTAAATTCCCTTACACGACACGAAATCCCACTTCTGACACCAATATAGGGAGAAGGTACTGGCTAGGCAGGGTCCAAGGAGGAGGGCCATGCTGAGTGTTCGGCTAACTAGGGCTAGGGCGACGGCTCGAGTAACGAGAGTTACGATAGCTCGAGAGCCGAGAGCTATGAATTTGAAATCAAACTCCTCCCGCCGTTTCTCCCATCTACGGATCGTTGGATCGTTGGACTTGGGCGTTGGCGCGCCTAGCGCAGCGCCTGCAATTTCGGGTTTGACTCTACTGTTACGTGGCTTGAATATTGAGATCCGTAGATTAATTTCGTGGATTCGATATTTCGGTTGTGCAGCCGAGCTGAACACAGATTACTCGTGAAGGGTGGGTGAACGTGCAATAAATATTGTCAGGATGGAGATTTTGTTTAAATGTATAGGCGTATATTAAAATGGTTCGTACGTTAGCCGAAAGAGTGTGTGTTCCCAATTTAGTAATAATAATAAATATAAATACGTCAGGTTGAGTGTCGTGAAACCGAGTAGCTCAAATGGCGGCGAAATGCACGATGTCGGTCGCGGTGTTACTGGTACGGGAGCACGGTGGCTAGAGCGACGTTACTACTTCGGAGGCACGGTGACGAGAGAGCGCCGCCACTCGCGGCGGTCGTATTTATACGTTCGTCGGGGTGAGTCAGTCGAGTCGCGAGCGGGAGTTTCTTCATCCCCTGTTCGCCGAGGGGCGGACAGGTCCTGCACGCGCGCCGGTGCTGTTCGCGTCGTAGCCTGTCGCTTGACTTTCCGTAACGTGATACTGCTCGGCCGGATGCTTGCCATATTAGGACTTCGTATGTAATGTTAGTGTTGAATAGCGACTATCAAATATATGAGGATTTGAATGAGCGTGGCACTAGCCACGGGACAATATGTATATACCTAGTTCCTAGTATTTCCGTATGTCGTCTAGTATGAATATTTAGCAACGTTGGCTGTGAATATCTATGATTAAGTGAATATCTGTAACTATAAGTTTGAGTTTGTAATGACCAAATTCCTTTGCTAGATATTTGCAAATATAGGTATTAAGATTGCGGATAATGGAATTTAATTAAGGTTGGATGAACATGAATGTAATTTTTTATGTCAATGTTGTGAACGAATTGGTAACCAATAACAAGACTATCCTATGTGAATGACTGAAAAATGATTCAAAACACACCAATGTGGATCACGTACCGTGCATCCGAATGTGACCAGTTGATGACCTTCTCGATAATAAACGTATGCGTTTCTACCTATATGAACCTGATGTTTTTAATACTCTCCCAATTCCTACCGACCTCAATTGAGCGCAATTCCAGGTGTTTTTCAATTCCAATTATTAGTATTTTCGAGCCCTTTCCATTTCTCAACTCTCAGCTCTCTCATATTTTTGTTTTCCAGGCTTCTTAAGAAAATTTCAAAATTTTTTTAATAAATTTCTCTAAATTATTTTAATTAATATGTTCTAAATATAATATAATGTTTCTAAATTTTTGAGTTATCTAGATTCCTGAAATAAATTCTCAAAAATCCTAACTATCAATTTATTTCCTTTTTCCTTCATTGTTCTACAACTTGATAAAGCCCATGTCTGAGTATAGCAGCGATCAAGGTCCTAACTGAATTGCGTCCGGCGAAAGTGCAATCGTGGCTTATTTGCATCAATTGCTCACCATATTTTTTGTTCTGTCTTCCCTGTATATTATCGTATTCCAAATCTTCCAGAATCTTCAAAATTTCCAAAATTTTCGAACTTCTCGAAGTTTTCCGATTTCTGAGAATGCTCAAAAATCTTCAAATATTCCAAAATTCTCAAATCTCCTGAAATTTTCAAAAATTTCCAATTCATAAATCTTCAAATTTTCTAACTTTCAAATTTCCGCATTTCAAATTTCCCAATTCCAAATTTCCGAATTTCCAATTTCCAAAGATGCTAAATTCAAAATTCCTAACTTATAACCTCCCCAACCTCTGGAATTCCCCGACTTCCTTAGCAGGGTTCTCTCTGCGAAAGAATAGTTGACTTCTAGAGTTTCTAAATTCCTACAACCCGAATTCAAAATTTCCAGAGTTTATATTTTCGGAATTTCAAAATCTTCGGAATCCTCGGAATTCCCTAGTAAGGTCGATTCCCTTTGAAGTAACCGATTTCCGGCGATCTGTCTCCATGTATAAGCGAGATTAAGTTAGATATTAATGTTGACCGTAATTTTAACGTTTCCCTCCGAGTATATTTCCGAATCGAAATCCTGTTCGGTGCTTCGTCTACCGCCGACGCCTCGTGATGTGCTGTCAGTGCACATTCCATCGCGCTCTGTCGCCACGTCCCGTACCGGAGTAGTCTGAGTAGCGGTCATTCTCAGCCCTGCCATTGTTGCCAGATCCTCATCCATAGTTTGAGTCCGCTAATGGCCTGCCCGATCCGCGCGTCGCTCCGCGGCGTGCTGATATCGCTGATTTTACGGTTCTTCAAATTGTTCCGGCTCTTTCTTGCGAATTCCCGAACGAGTTACTATATTATATATCCTAACCCCAGATCCTTGATTCCTCCTAGTGGAAGAGACTGTATACCTCTATATGCCGTTTACGTTATAATTATAATTTTTTGTTTTCTGCTTATCCAAATAGCGTCCATCCGGACGAACTCGAAGATAAATCTTCACCCTGATTTTAGCCGTTACCCGACGTTCCCATGGTCAAGTTGCTATCATGGTTACTATTCTTATTTTTATAATTCGTTCCGAATCTCTTACATTTATAGCGAAGAATTTATTGTAACTCTACGTTCACGAATTACCTGCATTATTCGCTTACTAATCAGAACCTCGCGACGCCCCTCTCAGCTTCTAGCTTTCTAATTGGCTGCCCCGTTGTGAAACTTCAGCATTATGATCCCTCCGCTCTTGACTTTGCCGGTGGTAGGGACCTTTGCCAAAGCCTTTAAATAATGCTGCAAATGGGTGCTCGGACTACTTTGTTGCCGACCTGTTTGTCTGCTCTACTTTCTCCACTCGCCCGGACCAACTCCTTGTCGACGTGAGTTAAGATTTTGTTGTAAAGATTTTTCTCTTTATTTGCGACTTATGTCTTTCCATCGACCATCTTTCTAGGCTATGTCTCCGTCTGGCTTTTCTGATGCTGACTCCTCGTGGGATGCCATCATACAAGGTTCTCGCCCTCGGCCCAACTCTCGTCGCCCACGGCACGATGGTGCTCCGCAGCGTTCGCCTTCCCTTGGTGACCACCGGCGTGCGAGGTCCATGTATGTCGGACCGCAGTATTGTCATCCCGAGGTATTCAATCCCCGGGAGGTGTATTTTGGCATTCCTCGCCACCATCCCGATCATCATTCGCCTGGCTCTTTGGCACCCCGGCATCGCGCTGCTCCTGATGCTGCTGAAAGATCTTGGCCTGCACGTGCAAATCCTCGTCTTGTCGGCCGATCTGTTGACCGTCCTGGCCGTTGGGCCCAGATGCGTGGTGTCGACGACTCTCGCCGGGTCTCAGCCCCTCCTGCAGCCTACCTAGCCGTCGGCCTCTCTCGCCACCCCGGACAAACGTGAGTATTCGATTGACTCCTTTTTTTTCTACTTCCATCTATACCGTGCTTGTTATTAGCGTTCGCGTCGGCGTGTTGGTGTCGCCCCTCGAATCTCCGGTGATGTCTGCGGATTGCGTCGTGACCCGGCTGGTGCGTCCGGAGCGCTGGTACATCCTGTTTGCTTGTCCCCCAATCGTTGTCCGATTGCTACTCTTTCTGTCTCTTGTTTACCTGACTCTAGTTCTCCGCGCGTATCCGTCTCATTCGGTGATCGGGTTGTTGATTTAAAGTCGTTGCTTAAATCGGGTGTGCTTCGTCCCGATTCGGTCCTTAATGCCGTAGATGCGTTTTCCGCGGCCTTGGCTTTTGAATGTACTACTCCGCCGGACGTGAAGAGTCGCCCTCATGACTTAGAGTCCCATGCCGGTTCTCCCTCTGAATCGATTGATCCCGATGCTATTCTCGATGACCTCTTCCAATCCTTAAAACCCGTGTCGCCCCAGGCTTCTCGCTCTTCCTTGGTTCTCTCACTCGGTTTCGGTGAATCTTCGACTGTTCTTCCGTCTGATAACAATTGGGGTGATTTTGATGTTTTGCCTTCGGGACCATCGGTCGACGAGGATTACTTATTGCGCACTCCTTCTCCTGTCCATTCCCCTTGCTCTCCTGCACCTACTTCAATATCCTTCCCTATTCGGGAATCCGACGACCAGCTCTTCGGTTACACCGCTTCTTCCTTGCCTTCCTTATAACGGTAACTCCCGCTTTTATAATGTGTATCTTCCGTAATATCAATCTAATTTTGTACATCCTTCCAGGTTCAATGTCGTAAGCGCTCCCTGGTTGAGGACCGTCGCTCCGTTGTTCCGGGACGCGATGCTCCTGGTGCTCGCCCTCCTACTACTCCCCCTGCAAATGCGGTTTCTCATCTCATGGATATTGGACGTGCCTGCTACCTGTCGGCTCGATTCCGCCAAATGGAAATTATCGTTGCCGCCATTGGTGTTTATGGGAATCTCCTTCGTGCAGTGGAAGACCTGCGTGATTGGCTGGAGCTCCTCTTTCGCTGTGAGCCCTTATCCCTGACCATACTGGACATTCGTGCTGCTCTCGGCGTTCCTACCCGCTACGCCCCTTTTTCCATGGGGGAGACATTCGCTCTAGCCTCCGCGGTTGGCGTCGTGCTTCCGCCTCACGATGCTTGGGCGCACCCAAGGACAGCTCGTAACCCTCAACTCACTGATACTTGCCGTTTTTGGGAATGCTTAGAAGTCAACGTTGCCGCTGTTGTCCTTCCTTACTGTTCGGAACCCATTGCCGAATCCCGTTTTATGCGTGTCGACGTTCTTCTCGCAACCTAACGTGGATTCTCACTACGTAATGCTGCCTCGTCTCTACCCACTCTGACTGAGAACATCGATGGCGCTTTGCTGAACGTTTGGCTTCATTCACCGGGCCCTGCGCTTCTTCAAATATAGCATCGTCCCTGCGAGGATCCCTTAATTCAGAGGAATTGGATGTCCTGAATTTCCTTTTGGAACACCCGAGTACCTCATCCTCGGATCTTGAGTCCTTGCCTACTGCCCGCGTTGCTCCAACGGTTGCTTCTTCTGCTAATCCAAGATTAACTGGGTCTTCTACATCTGTGGCTGAACTCACTGACCCATTTGGAGATTCCTTTGGCCTCGCAGAGTTATTCGAGGAATCAGCTGGTGAGGCTCCTGCTGGGCCCGTTGACGTACCTGCTTCCTCTCAAGAATCCGACTATGGCAGGGCCATAGAGGAAATTTTTACCTGCTAGCTTTGTTGCGGTCTACTGTACCCGGAATACCTGCAGTGCGATGAGGGTCACGCGGCTTGTGGAAGATGCGCGCCCGAGCTAATGGAATGCCCCTACTGTCGAGGACAAGAACCTTACTGGCAAAACCACCCTTTGGAACAGATCGCCGAGTCTCTCAGCTTCCCTTGCTATCATTCCGATCGTGGTTGCAATATGATGGTATCGGCTCGTGACGAGAACGAGCATCGGGACACCTGTTCCTACCGAGTACCTGATCGAGCTGACCCCGATGTTGCCGATGCCGACGCTGCGACTGGTTTTTTTGACCTTTCTTCCAGCAGTTCATATGATGACGTATTGTATCATATTAATAATTCAACTTGATGCTTGTAACCGAAATATTTGCTCATTTCTATATTACTCTGTAAAAATTTGAATCCGTATTTTTATTCGATGTCCTACCCTTCCCATTCCTTGACTGATCTTTTAATATCAATATAATAGTGAGTTCTGATTTCCATTATCAAATGCTTATTTTTTGTTGGCTTAGCCTCTTCCTGTTTACTTTGTTTTTTTGTTGCTTTTTGTATTGGGGTATCATATCGCTGAAGATAAAAAAGATCAAATTCTTAGAGCCATATATTTTCTGAAAATATATTATATCAATACACTGAGAAAGGTTTCGCGATTTGCAACTGCTGATATCATGTTTGTTTATAATCCGAATGCTAGTATGGTTAGTGCGAATGACCGACCGCGATTCATTTGCTGACTCCATTTTTTCCGGGCGTTCTCGACGCCAGTCGGTCATACAACAGGTGCTGACTTGCAATTCTGGCGGAGTTTTTCAACGCTGTTTTAGATATTCAATTCATCTTTTCCTGGCTCGATAACCTTGATGTCCACTTCGTTTTTGTGATATTGTTAATAATTTACGATTAACATGTTAGCGTTACGTTTCCGACGAGTTTTACCACGATTAAACATTTTATTTCCCCAAGCGGAATAAATTCGACGCTGGGTATGCACGGCTGTTATCCCCCAGGTGGAGCATTCTCGACACCGGTTCTTTCCTTGAGCGGAGTTACCTCGACGCTGAATCGTCATAATTCCAGGCGGAGCATTCTCGACACCGGACTCTTTTTCTTGCACAAATAATTCATCTACTCCGACACCCGATCGTAGAGTAATTTTAGTTAGAATGAATGTATACGATGTTCGCGAATCGTCGCCAGGTGGTACGTTTTCACGCCCGCGTCTTTGTTCTCTAAGCGGAGTAGTCTCGACGCTGAGTAATCATATTTCTTGGTCAAGCTTCCTTGACGCCGGCTTTTTCCAAACTGCTCGCAATTGCTTCCCAGGTGGAGCGTTCTCAACACCGGTACTTATCATTTCCAAAGCGGAGAGTCCTCAATGCCACTTCTCTCGGTCGTGACAATGTTAGCAATATGAATGTATCAAATGACCGCGAATTTCGCTAGGTGGAGTGTTCTCAACACCGCTACTTTCATGCCAACTTTGACGTCAGATCCTTTCGCTATTATTTACTCGGATAGATAACCAAATGAACCGACCGCGAGTTTTCCCAGGTGGAGCGTTCTCAACACCGGTACTTTTCATTTCCAAAGCGGAGTAACTCCGCGCTGTCTCACGCCGCTCTCCCGAGTAGGCACATTCTTTGCCGTTCGTGAAATCGCGCCATAGCGTGTTAGTATGATATCAGCACTGCAATTCTGGTGACTTGATAAATCGATGACTCTACTTCATTTCCGAACGATTCGAATTAGAATTTATATCTGGCGATTCGAAATCACGGACCCACGTAAGGACCGCCAGATATTTGTCATTTTATTACTTTATCCTTATTACATTTATGCGTGCCCACGTTAGGGCCGCCAAGAAAAATTTATTGGCCATAATCTTATAGCTCATATATTTTGGAAAAAAAACGTTGTGAAATTGCACTCGTGATTTCCCGTTCTCGCGTATACCTACGTTAGGGCTGCCAAAAAAATTTGTTTGACAACCAGGGTGTGCAACAGGAATGAAATTCTACCTCGCGTTAGAACAGCAAAAATGACCACGTGAACTCAGGCTCTATATGCCTTTGTTACGTTACGCGTTTTTGGAAATTTTGAAGCAGCGCATAGCGTAAAGCTGCTGCGTAGTAAGCGGGCATGGCTTGCCTGTGTTTCTTTCTGCCCGAGAGAGACAGAACTCTCAAGGCCAGAAAGATCTCAGGTAGCAGCCCCCAGACGCTGACTCGGCAGTCGCCGCGCCGAGCGGCGCGTGCAGCTGCACGTACCCTCCCGCAAAGCCGTTGCAAGCGTCGTGGGAGGGCATGGTCACTGGCAATTGGCTAATTGCCGGTGACACGACAAGGAGGGACCGGGAAACAATGAGAGCGAGTGAGAGAGCATCTCATCTCCTCCCCGCCCTGCTAACGGGACTCACGCCCCGACGCGACGCGACGCGACGCGCAAAATTTAGTGCCTGACCGACTAGCCGATAGTGCAGTCGAGTTTTTCTAATCATCTAATTTGTCCAGCATTTGAAATTTTTGCACAGTGCGCCCCCGACTCGCCGAAAGAGCAGTCGCGTTTGTCTTCTAATTCTGTTTTGTCCAGCATTTGGAGTCTTTGCATTTTCTGATCTTTTTCCATCACATTTGATTCAATTTTTTCGGTGTACCTTGGTGCGAAAGATTTTGTAAATCGGTCCCGAATTTCTTTATTTTCTTGCTAAATAAAATCAGTGTCTCTGATCCTGAACAATCTGCCTTGAGTCCAGCGTATCGAGCCAGACACGAATTCAGAGCAGCATATCAGAATTGGTGCAAAGGACAACAAAGGGATTTGAGTCTAACGGAGCCAGAGCACACGAGAAAAGTAAGTTTTATGTAACATCAATTGAGATATTTGCCCTTCCCCTTTGCAAGTGTTCAGGTTCTCTTTGGAAAGATTCGTTTTGTTAAAAGAAAAGAAAAATAATTCACCAGTTTTTAGGTGCTCTTTGAAAGTTTTGTTTTGTTCAAGAGATAGTTAATAAAAGATTCTTGGAAAATTTTGGAAACATTTATTTGAGTGAAAGAATAATCAATAACAGTCTTGGGAAAAGATTCATTTAGTTAAAGAGAAATAATTCGCAAGTGATTTGAGAGAGAGAGAGAGAGAGAGAGAGAGAGAGAGAGAGAGAGAGAGAGAGAGAGAGAGAGAGAGAGAGAAAGAGAGAGAGAGGAATTTGGTGTGTATAGCGGCGCGGGGTTCTGCTACCCGCGAGGTCTGCACACCTGCCGATGCCGAGCCACTGGGACACCTAGTGCCCCAAAACAGGAGTGCCTAGCACTCCGCAAACGCGAGTACCCCAGGGTACTCGTCTGTAGGACTGAACACCCCCCCCCCCCCCCCCCCCAGTCCATAACAGCCTTCATGTCGGCGGCTCTCAATTAGTTCCTTTGTATTCTCATGGGGAATACATCTCTTGAGTCCGTCTACATGCACTGATTTCGTTTTTTCACCTGCCTTTATTACAGCCGTATGTTTATCATAATCTATTTCTATTATCTCACACTTAACATATTCTTCCTTATCCATTTTATTTTTCTTGGGCATTTTTAACCAGTATACTATCTCTCCCACTCTGAAGTGTCTCAGGTTAATATTTCGATCATAATACTCTTTCGATCTGAATTTTGATTGTACTTAATTCATTGCTGCTATAGTCCGAGTTTCCGCGACGTTATAAGCTATATCCGCGAGGTATTCGTCGACAGTCAGCAAATATTCCTTCGGTGGAAAGCTGGACGGTGTTCGCGCAGATGTACATGTATATACACTTTTTCTCTATTAGATTCCACGTACAGATATTTAAATCTGCGATGCGGCTTGCGCTAATTAATTCTTCGAAAATTCAAAAATTTCTGGGCGGGGCACGGCCGGGCCAGAACACCCCTACCCTCAGGTCAAAACGAGGACCACTGTACCGAGATTTTCCGGAAAGGTAGACTCTACCTGAGTTGCCCCGAAAATCCTTCGGTACTACATTGTTCCAATTATATATAATGCTTATAATACTAGCACGGCCGATTACCTGTGCTTGAACTTCGTCGGCCTTCAAGCCGTATGAGGAATTGTTTGCATTCCCTGGCGACAAGCCCTCCGCCAGCTGCGTCCGGCGCGTCGGGGCTCATTGTGCCTGCAATCGAACCTTGTCGATCATTCAGCTGCTGATCGCCGCCTGCTCCACACGCTCCTGCGTGCATTCGCTGCAGTCGCTCTGCATCGTCCCGGGCGCGGCTCGGAGATTTATCGGCTAGTCCGTTTTGTGTGGTACTTCGCTGTATCAGCGTGTGTTTCCCCGCGACCTGGTGCGTGCTCGCTATTGTCGTGGAGGCATCGCGTGTCGTCACGCGCTAACATCTCGGGCGCCGCGCGGCGAGCTATCGGCGAGCTATCTCTCTCTCTCTCTCTCTCTCGCTCTCTCTCTCTCTCTTTCTCTCTCTCTCTCGCATGGCGTGTCGTGGGCTGATGATCGCGGAGCGCTATCAGCTCGTCGTGAGACCATTCTAATTCGTCCCTTCATATTTTACAGATGTTAGTGGATTTTTCCTTGATTCGCGAGGCCAGTGCACCATGCTGCATTAAGATAGTGGCACGCGCCGACTCGACGGGCGTGGAATTCTTCCCGGTCAGCATCCCGGCATGGTTATCCCCGGATTCCGTGCAGATTTTGGACATGCGGCCCAACTGCGTCACCATTCTCGTGACGTTCGGAAGCAGGGGCAAGGCTAATTCTGCCATGGGGGCATTTTCACTCGCCTCCCGGCTCTCGCGTGAGCTGATGATCCTGCCCGCCGCTGACCATGGGGTCAGGTTGGAGGCTCCTGCAGCTGCTGAGGGTACGGCTGAATCGACGGAGCGTGGAGAGGCGTTGGCCGTCGTCAGGGCCGAGAACCATACAAGTCGCGCGCGCAGTCAATCGCGCCGCGCGGCCAGACCTCCTGGTGCCCGCAACAAATACCCGTGACGCTCACCTGTGCCATCACCGCTCCGCGTGCCCGTGGTAGAGCGTGGTGAGCTGAATCACTGGAGAATCAAATTCACGGTCCTTTCTCCACACAGGATCTGGGATGCCGTTGTCCAGGTGGCGGACGACGGGCCAATAGTGTGCTATAATTCGCACACGAGCGACGACGGAAAGACTTTCCTGTACGTCCGCTACTACCATAGGGCGGATGCTTGCCGGATTCTGGCCCGAGGCATCATGAATGCCACACCGGCCCGTGAGTACAAGCGGCTGGACTGGGTTATCCATAAACCCTGCGGACGAACGACGCTGCCCGCTGCTCGCTCTGAGCACATCAAGGTTTGCTCGTTGCAACGGCGCGAGGCTCCTCACCGTGCATGTGGCCGCATGGTGGCCTACGGGGATCGCGGCTCGCACCTGCGGAGTTGTACCGCGCGAGGCCTGCCTGATGCTGTTGCTGCTGAAGGCGAGGAAATTCGCTCGCCCTCACCTGCATCATCCGTCGTGACCGTTGTGGAGGTCGCGCAGGAGGCTGCTCCAGATGTCGTTCCGAGAGCGAGGCAGCTGATTCTCCCGACTTCCCCGTCGATGCAGCCGCGGTTGACGTTGCCAACGTCACGCTCGGCGATCTAGGCGTCGTCGTGGCTGACAAATCTGTTGTTCCTGCTGACGGCGCGGAGGTACCTCGCACTGCATGCAGTGGCGGAGAGACGCCCGAGTTCAAGCCGGTCGACCTGACCTTGGTGGAGCCGCACTTTGGCAGCTCGCCCTTGATTTGGCGCGCCTGTGCACTTGACCATTCATATAAAAATGAATGTATATAAATATATATGACTTGATCAAGTATTTTATTTTCTCTTGCGCTATTTCCCTTTCCAGAGCAACTTCCTTTTTTTTGTCTGATATATTTTAACCATCAAGTTTGTTAATATTTATATCAATTTCTCATTTTTCCTTTAGCAAATCCTTCAAACTTGTAAATACACAGCTTTTATTTTGCCCTTCTGTCATCGACCCGCGAGTCGTTTAATTTCCTTTGCAAAGTTATTGTTTTTATTCACTCGACACTCGTTGCGAGGAGCTCGCGCTCACGATGAGTAGAACGGCTGCCATGATGCGAGTGGCGCATGCCTTCTCTCTTCGGGACCGCAGCTGTGCCACCGGCGTGCTCTGCAGCTGACTGTAGTCTGGAGCGGTTCAACGTACGTCGGATCGCGCGTGGGTTGCGCTTCTCTCTCGATAGCGCTTACGCCCGCGTATGCGGCTTCGTTGCGGTTCCTGTCAAAATTACAAAATTTCCGGCAGAATTTCGCATCATACTTGCATTCCTTACGGCTAATTTATATCGTTTGTGTTACAGTTATTTCTTATATTTTACGAACATTCGCGTCATTATTACTCTACTTCAATTTGGACCGAGTTTGCGCGCTTATTGTTATTCGCTAACGACCTTATATTATTGCTGTGGTTCCCACGAGATCCCGGAGCTCGATTCAGATGCGCATGAATTAAAAAAGATCATATGATATCTATGCACTGCCTAGTGTGTTACAAGGTATACGTGTAATGCACAGCTTATAATTTACTTTTTGGATTAATCTTTCTTATCGAGTGAATTCAATTCATGACAATTGTTACGTGGCGTGGTCCCTTATTAGCTAGGTTCAGATCTCGGCTACGGTATTGACCGTAGACGTTTTACTCGGTAAGGTTCTGTTACGTGTCGAATCAGGTTATCAATAACTCAGTACTCAGGAATTGGATTAGATGTGCCTTTATTCCCTATTCACTTCACTGAGAGAGCTCGTGTAATAAACCAATACTTGTGTACAATATGAGCGTCGGACCGTCTACCGTCTCCGCGTGACTCGTGTAGTTAACCGTCCGATTGCCGTGTCACTGCCAACTGACCCCCGAGCGCCTTGAGGCGGTCGTATTTAATCCCT